>NJDC01004956.1:103612-117431 GCA_002245475.1 Calephelis virginiensis
TATTTGCTATCTCTATTGTATTTCTGTTGGTCGCTGGAGATAGCAAATATAAAATACGTCATTTGACAGCTATTTGATGTACACTTTTCCATTTTAGTTGACAACTGAGATACATAATCAGCACCCTGGACCAACTTAAAACTTTTACAAGGGTTTCGCTCATATAGCATAATCAGCAGGGCTACTTTGACTATCAAGTTTTGTTTTACCTTTGCTTATTGCAAAATTGTCAGTTCCCGTTACTGACGTGGTATTTATAGGGTACCCGAAAACTTACTTGATGAGGCGCCACAAGCACAACTGTACTTATTCTGTGGTATGTATCTTAAATGTTTTTGAAACGTGTAGATAGATATAGACGCTAAATAAAAATTCTTGGAGCAGTACATCTTATAAAAACAATAAGTGTAACAAGGACACTAAATGTAAACGTCGTTGACTAGTTTATTAGAGACCAATTATAATGCTCGTGGCGTCAGTCATGAAATAATCTAACTGCAAAACAACAATGATGTAAATCCTTCAACTACATAATCAGTTTTTTTTATATTTGCTTTGATTTGTTACTTTGTTTTATAAACTATAATCTATACATTAATACATGATGCCAAAACTTTGGACCCCTTTTTACAAAAATTGCGCTGACGGAGAAGCATAAAATTTGGCACCCTTGTAGTTAATGTGTAGGAGATGTGCAGAACGCTAATATTTTTCAATAATAATGCTTATAAAGTAAGTTAAATTAATAAATGAAACATTACCCACACTACCATGTATTTGACACACACAAACAAATATATTGTTGTTGACGATAAAATATCACAGATGGCGCACTAACTATTCAGGAAACAAAGTAGTTGGTCTTGAGAAATGAAAATGGCGTTCTTATCAACAAGATATTAAAATTTGGATATTAAAATATTAGAATGGTCGAGTTTCGACCAATGTGCAACCACTAGTTAAGTAAAATACTTCTGATGTGATTAGATATTAACATACTTGTCATATTTTTTTAAAGCAATCAGGATTTATCTCCGATTTTTTCATTTAATAGGTAACCCTAAAATGGGTAGGTCTGATGTTAAATTAAAATGAAAATGTAAGTAATTGTGTTTTAATTTTTAATGCCGACTCGCCCTCGTTTCATTATGTTGTTTCATTCTATTTAAATGTATCATGTGCAGATATGAACCTTTTGATATAAATACAAATATTGGAAGATCAAATAACATAGAGTTTTACACATATCTTTATGATTCCCTAGCGCACAGTAAATCAAATAGACACAGCAATATATACGAGCACATGGTCTCTGGTTTCACAACTACTAACATACCACAAAGTGAATCTCTACACATTGGGCCAGCAACTTACCCAAGTTGGTCCGGGCTCCTTTGCAGAATATGCCAGCTGCCTTTCTGCCAGGCAGCTCGTAAAATGCGATCATAGGCTTACCGTCACTATCACCGTTAAATTCTAACACGGTAGTCGAGTTTCGCAGCGACTCGCCCGGATTGGTACCATCGCCTTTAATATTTCTGCCGACAAAACTTCTGTGCTTGTCTTGTATTTTCTGTGTTGACGTTTTCCGGTTCGAAGGATAAGGTAGCCAGTAAACTTACTTTGCTCGAGGCCTAGCATCCCGGCCTCAGATTGGCAACGCACCCATACCATCTTTGGTATCACAAGGCGGCGTGAATTACTTACATGCATATCTTCACGCCAAGTCCCTTAATGGGTAGGCAGAGAGTATCGAGTGCCAAACCTAACGATCCTGACAAACCTGTCTGGCTTCCTTCACATTAATTACCCTTTTTATACTAACACACCGATTTCGTAGGCTCTTGACACCATGAATTTCTTACCATCAGGAAATCCATCTGCTTGTTTGCCTTCCAGTATCATAAAAAAACCATCTATGGGGTTTTTAGACCCTGATTACCTCTTATAGTCAGGAAAATCAAGTAAGCAATTATTCACTGCCTAATGCCATAACGATATATATAACAATCTAGCAGTCAAACAAAAATAAGGAAGTGACGACCTTAGTATGGTTTAGTACTGTGTAATATTCGAGCAACACTATTTTAATCTAATAATGCTAATAACATAATCAAATATCACCATATTATTTCATTAGAACAGTTAGACTAGGTGGTACACCTATGACAATCAAAAATGTATTGTACCGCCGCCTTACATCCTTCTGCCGCCATATCAGTGCTCGCCACTGTTGTGTCCCATTTAGGGTACACGCATAATTTAAATTTACCTTTTTACAATTAGCAATATATATAAATGACAAATTTCTGTGCCTTTGCTATTTAAAAAACCATTTACGTGCCATTTTATAAAAGTAGGCTTATTTCTCTCATAAGACAAAATTGTGAAGAAAAACATTCCTTAAAAAAACGGTAAATAAAGGGAAATTAATATTGCCATGGAGATATTTAAAAGTATTTAGAACTTCATGCGGAGACGTCCCGTAAGCGGCTCAAAAAGTTAAACAAAGCTCTTTGTGGTACCTTTAAATGTGCGATGAATTTCCAAGTGGGTACGAAAGGAGATTGTTTAAAATGTATGAAGTTTAATGGAAATCCCAAGCACTCAAGGGGCATTAATGATAAACAGCTAAGAGTGATCTGCTCGATTATATCATCTAGATACTTACCAGCGGTAAGATTCAAAGTTTGTCGTATGAGTACCTTACATAAACATAATAAATTAATCTCTCTACTGCGTTGCATCGACGGAATGTTCCAAACTTCACCACGTGAACAACTTCTACGATGAAGCTCATTATAATGATCCATGGTTGATTCATATACCTCTCTACATTTCTACTGCAGTTTCCGAGGCACTAGAAAACGTTATTATAAACACGATTATTTTATTTGCAGAGTGAAGTGTCTCATAGGTGGGTAACTCTATATAAAGTTGGTCTATATGTGTATCACACAACGGCATGAAATATATTGAACGACTTATACAAATGTGGATTAAAATCATTGGTTATTTCCTAATTATAAGACAGTAACAACGTTTCCCCGTGTTGGTCCGGTGCCACTGAGTAGAAGTAGACCAATTGTCCGCCAGGCAGCTCGTAACAGACGAGATAGATTAAATAAGACCACTAGTGGTAAAGAGCTGTGCGGAAACTTACCCGGGTAGCGGTACCTATTCCTGTTCCTTTTTGGAAGGTTTGTAAAAAAGGTCTAAAAAGGTCGTAAAAAAGGACGCACCTATAATATCTATGTCGTCTATGTCGAGTGCGTGTTTCCTGACATTTCCACATGAAAAAAAATGTGAGCCGTCACGGGACGCCTGGCAGGTGTGAAACATCGACATTATTTTGTGAAAGTAATATTCAGAAAAGAACAGATTGTGATAGGAACTAAATATGTCAATGATAAAATAAGATATTACGATTTTAGACTAATACGTACACGTAGTATTTCAGATACCGTATATCGTCGATTGCGCATGGCGACGCGTCGCCACACCGTACACACTACTGTATATATATACCATCATATAGCCAGACGCCAGAAATCGGTTTACGTGCGGCTATAGATGTTTCACATCAAAAAGTTTTCTAATTCATTCTAGCCTTGATATAAAACAAATGGTATTGACCATTACCACCTTTGGTGTGATAAAGTGATTGAAGAGGAAGGTTTATATGTATATATTTCATAACCGTGCGAAGCCGGGGCGGGCCGCTAATTAAAGGATACACGACAAATAACTACATATTTATTATATATTATACATCTTTTTCTTAACATACTGCTTTATTCCTCAAAGAGACAAACCTTAATATCACAGTTCAGTAAATAGTTGTAAGAAAAAAGGCAACAACAGTATAAGCTCTTTATAATGAAAATCCAGAGACTGAGTATCTTTCGATACAGAGAACTTTATTACGAAAGACTTTCGGGCGGCCGCTTATCCGCTACATTCTACTGAGGATGCTTCGGTTTTTTTTAATTATATTGGAAGGCAAACAAGAAGACGGATTTCCTGATGGTAAGAAATTTCCGCCGCCGAAAGACACCAAAGGCGGTAATGGTTTTCCTGATGGTAATGGTTTCAACCTGAGGCCGGGATATAAGGCTGGGTGATGCGCTGCAAAACTTTACCACCTAGTCAGATGTCACGGTGCTAGTGACGGTAAGTCTATGCTCGCCATTTACGAGCTACCTGGCAGGAAGGCAGATGGTCTATTCTGCAAAGGAGCCCGGACCAGACACAGGGATTTCGCAATACCCTTAATAAAAACACTAACACTAACTCAGCCTTTTAAGCAGTGATTGTCTGCGTGTACCTGTCTATGTATATGATAAATTACACAAATACAACTAGGGATTAATAAATATGAGGTAAAAATTGTAAAAATACCACAATTATAAAATACAAGCGAAATATAAATGTGGTGTAAATATATATTTAAACTCCTTAGAGTCAGTTAATAGTAAAACTATCATTATTAAACAAGTCTATAAAACAAAATCAAATTTATTCACGTCTATGAAATGAAAAATATATACAGACAGAGAACAACTACTCTCAACAGTCGGTTTAAAACTACAAGAAAAGCTTTTAACTAACATCCAATTTGCGTTCTAAAAATGTGAGTCACATATTTAAAAATTCGTGCTCAACAAAATCTTGCACCTTTCAAGAACTTTATGCTAGGGACACATCAGGTTTTACGTATTATAAGAAACATTTTCCACCTTCCTCTCTTCTTGACCGCTCGTAGCAGCCGCTAAGGTTAAATAGGTCATTGCCAACAAGGCCACAACTGTTACAGGTCGTGCTTTGGAATGACTCGCCCGGCTTAGGACTTAGGTACGTGCTTCCCTATCCACTTTTTACCTGCCGCAAACTATTCCTGCCCCCTTGGTAATATTTTCTGTCGTGTTCCGGTTATGAGGGTAGACTAGCTGCAACAGCACATTAGGCCTAACATCTCGCCCACAGGATTGCGACCCACCTATAACGTCTGTGGTGTCATGTCACGGTTGTCTCTTACGATCAGGAGTTTGGTGTGCTTGATCGATGTCTTATCCCATCATAAACACACCTATGTGTTATACATTTAAGTGGTTGTTGTTGCTTATTAGGCGTCTAAAAATACAGAAGAATAAGTAAATACATTAAATACTTTATTGAGTTTGTGTCTGCACTCGTCTGAGATTTGTTATGTGCTTATATTTGGTAGGTATGAGAGTTATAAATTATATTTCATACTATTAAATGGTGCATATCTGAATAATATAATTTGTAAAATAATTGAGTGTGATATTATTCCTGAAACAGTAAAGATCGTCGTATTCAGTGAGATGTGTCCCTACACGAAGGTCCCCATACGGCGCCACTCGCGACGCTACCTTCACGGCAATTAAACGCAATAACGAAGCAAGGTGACTTCACCCCGAATATAATTTTAAGGTACGTTTGTTTTGACATAGAATGGGAACTCAGACAAAAGCCACGTAGGGAATATGAATAAGCTTACCAGTGATATATTTTCCTACGATTTTTTTTTTATTAAAATTCTCAATTTAAAAAAATAGGGCGAAAGTAATCCATCTACCGTTTGAATGACAGTAAAACTCCACCAACACCACCACTCCTCCACGGCTCCTACAAGTAGCCGAATACATTAAGTCACACAATGTGATAGGTGTCAAGCCTATCGCCAACTCGGCACATATTTCTAACTGCGAGCAAAGTTATTTTTATTAGAAAATTGAAAATACACATTTTCTTTTCTTGCCGACTCGGGACCTGAAGAAGTCAATCCCAACGCCGGACCACTAGACCACATATGTGCAAAGTACAAGCTACGCCGTAGCATTGACATATTCTCTATCGTCCGTAACCCGTACGTTTCCCGCTACTAGTACATACCTATCATACAGTATTACATAGGGTTAGAGCTTCAGCCCTCAGAACTAAAATAAACTTCATGGTCAACAGTACTGTAGCTTGTCGTTTCATTTATACACAAAAAATAACAAGATTCATATATATGCTCCACTAACGACCATCATTAACACTGTTAGATAGCAAATAGAGGCCATTGTAAATAATTAAAAATTAAGAAATAAACAGATAAAAATATAGTTTCACTACCATAAATCGAAGCGGCACTTAACAACGGGTGATACACAACCAAATCTTGTAGTATTATTGTAAAACGAACTAAACATAATAGCTAGATTTTTATAGCAAGTTCTGTTTTATTTTTTGAATATCAAGTAGATATTAAACTGCACCTAACTAAAGCTACTTAACTAACAGCGTCTATGTTCATATATACAGATTTCGAAACTTTTTAACTGACTACCTACATTAACAGGATACTACCATTTCGACTATTAGCTTTTTTTTCGTAAGTTTTTTTTATTATTCGGTCAATAACCGATTTTGATGGTTCTGTTTTGGAAAGGTAGGTTATGATTTCGAGGTAGTCATATTAATTTCATCATTATCCAACTAGTGATTTTAGAGTTATACTAAGATTGCATAAAAAAACAACTATGAAATGCTAATAACATTTCCAGTAGCTACTTAAATTATGCGCTTCGGCTATATTCGTCAAGCTTCGGAAATCCGAATGTATTTTAAAGATATCTTTATAGAGTTGTTAATAATTAATCATTTCGCTTAAATTTAGATTAGGTCAGCCAATTTAAAAATAAAAGTATAAAGTGTAAAAAGAGTAAAACGTGTTAAGCCGAAGCGCATAATTTAAATAGTAGTACGTGGGTCCATCTCGGAATTATCAGCTATATTTAAAAAAAATTAAATCGCGACTTGCGACATAATTCGAATCCGTTTTTTGCAATTTTACTGTACTTAAATTAGAATTAATATCGAAGATAAGAATCTTTGATAATAAAGCTATATGAGTACTTACCTAATTCTCTGACGATTTTTGTATATTTATTAAGTGCTAAGGATAAAGTTTTTCTGTTTGAATTCTGTTTTATACATCAGGAAAATCTATTACCACAGTCACATTTATACATAACATCCGTCTTTTCTGTTACGATAAAACGAAATGGCGAACAATAACGTGTTGGTCCGGGCTCCTTTGCAGAATAGCCCATCTGTCTTCCTGCCAGGCAGTTCGTAAAAGGCGAGCATAGGCTTACTAACACCGTGACAACTTACTAAGTGGTAGAGTTTCGCAGCAACTCGTCCGGATTGGTACCACTGCCTTATCTATTCCGACCGCCACAACGTCAATGCTTGCCGTTGACGTGTTCCGGTTAAGAGGGTAAGGTAGCCGGTACACTTACTTTGCTCGAGGCCTAACATCTCGGCCTCAGGCTGGCAAAAGGTTTGGTGTCTCTAGGCGGCGTGAATTTCTTACCATCAGAATGACATAAAAAAATTCAAAACCTGAAAGTTAACTACCGTTTTGTTATATTACATGCATACATACCTTTACGTCATGTCCCTTAGGCGGTAGGCAGAGAGTATCGGGAGAGACCTAGTTTGACAAACCACGAGCAAATATTCCGGGAATTGTCAGAGGGTAGTATCAAGAATATACGAAACCTGCGTGTTTGTATGAAAAGGGTATGAGGTAGCTAGGCATCTGCAAGGATCACGAGATCAATCGATACTCTTTGCTTTATTATATTCGATATCAATAGTTAACTAGAACAGGTATAACTCCAAACATTCTAAATTACCAAAACGTACCTGAAAATTATGTTGATTTTACTATGCCATTTTATGTTGAACTAGGTACTCTAACGAAGGGTGAAGTCTGGTAAGTTATAGAATAATTC
Organism: Calephelis virginiensis; assembly: GCA_002245475.1. Lineage (NCBI taxonomy): Eukaryota > Metazoa > Arthropoda > Insecta > Lepidoptera > Riodinidae > Calephelis > Calephelis virginiensis. The sequence continues at coordinate 111,427 of NJDC01004956.1, forward strand.
TATCGTTATAAAGGCACGGAGTTTAAGTACTATCAAAAAACTTTAAATTTAGTGACGTCAAAAGATAAAATAAGGTCGCCCACTCAGCTCAGCGGAACCTAATTTATTCAGAACTGGTAGGAAAATGGAAACTCAGCATTTTTACTATTTATCTCTCTGTGGTCCAACTTGATTGCATGAGGTACCGGTTCGGGCAACAAAAAGAAAATTTGTGGTCTAGTAGTCCAGGTGTTTAACCGATTTTAATGCGATTTTTTTTTGTTTTTAAGATGACGCAGCAGACAAGCTGAGTTTCTTTCTTTGATCTTCTCAGTGTGTGGCCGCTTTCCGATCTGGTCGTAGATTTTATTATTATCATAAACAATCTGGTATTACGTAAACGCGTCACAAGTGCCTTCTGTATGGTCGTTGTGATATAAACGACATTTTGATCCTGGATCTGATGTGACTGACAAGGTTTTGAAGTTATACTTCTTTTGGCGCGTTTGGAAAAAATGATAAGGGTAAATTTTTACGATGCGCGCGCACACCGTCACGAAAAACCGACATGATGAAGTTAGCTATGAAGTTACATACATTAATAACATTTCAGTTTTTAAAAAGATTTTTATCTTATTACGCCGAAGAAGTATAACCTCTAACGCGTATACATAAGTACACACACACTTTTTTTTAGCTACAGGTAGGTTGTTTAGAAGTTATTGTAAAATTTTAGTTTTTTTGTTTTCGTTTTATTAAAACTTCTTTATTCTATAATAAATTGATATTTAAATCATTAAATAACCAGGCGTCATAGCGTGCCGCTAGTATAACTCAGCTAATGATCTGAATACATTTAATTTATAACTAATTTAGGGCATTTATTGTACATTTGTACTGTAATGCATATACGGGATTGACTGCAAGCTCGACAAAGACAGGTTTTAAATTCTACGAGATGATTAAAGACGAACGTATGTGATATGCGACACACAGTAATATTTCAGATCTTCGCGCTGTAGAAGTCTGACAGGTACTTTGTCATATTTAATATTCTTTTGACTTGGGAACGACAACATGATGTTTAATTTTACAACAAACTAGAATAAAACAAATGCAAATGAAGTCCCTTTACAAAACATCTGATAACATTTTTGAAGTTAATGTATCGTAAATTTCTTTATTTTTACTAAAAAAATATCAATAGTTATCAACGAATAAGTTAACCAAGGTAGGACTATTCTGATAATGTAGTGTTTCGCGTGTATTAATATGATGGAAGGAGTACTTTAGTCTATTAATATTTCTAATTATTTATACGGTATACTCACGATCTCTTTTTATTATATTTGTCGATATTTCGGCTTAGTTACATAGTAACGACGGGACTCCGGCAGTGAGCTGTAACTTTTGACAGGAAGATCTACTGACAGATGAGCCTGTCAACTCTCCGTCTAATTCTTCTTTTTTGAACGTTCTTGTCACTATCATTTCTGGGCACTATATCGCGACACACAACACTAACTATGTCGCTACACTTTACGGCACTTTTTGCATATTTAGCCCGGCACCAACCAACAATTGGATCCCACGCCTGGGCCAACCTTAAACCGTCTTCCCTATTGAAATTATAAAAAGAGATCATGAGTATCCCGTATAAATAATTAAAAATGTTAATAATACACGACGATTTAAGTTTTAAATCTTATGTTACTTTAGTCTCTGTTTATTAATACGACGGTTAGTGTTAATACAAACATTGTTAGCGTATATTGTCCACTGAGGTTGATAGTAAATGTCCTGGGATAAACGGTGCCCTTTAATAATTGAAAGCATAACATCATTTACTCTCTTGTTCAAACTGGAATTTGACAACGATGCATTCATATTATGACGAACGTAACTGTCTTAATAAATTACTTCAAGGTTCAACTCCGTCTTTATTACACTGTAATATAGATCATAGTATCGACATGACTTTACTCTAACTTTAGGCTTTGTTTATAAATAAGACAGTAAGTGATGAGACGGTGGTAAAAATCCTTTGAATCCTATGCTAATTCTAGTTTAGCCGTCAAATGTTTTAATTTTTTTTATGATATTGGAAGGCAAACAAGCAGACGGATTTCCTGATGGTAAGAAATTCACGCCACCTAGAGACACCAAAGGTAGTAATGGTGCGATGCCAACCTGAGGCCAGGATGTTATTGCTCGAGCAAAAGTAAGTTTAACGGCCACCTTATCCTCCAAATCGGAACACGTCATGACGTTATGGCGGCAGGAATAGGTAAGGCTGGTACCAATCCGGGTGAGTCGCTGCCAAACTCTACCACCTAGTCAGATGTCACGGTGTTAGTGACGGTAAGCCTATGCTCGCCTTTTACGAGCTGCCTGGCAGGAATGCAGATGGTCTGTTCTGCAAAGGAGCTCGGACCAACACGAGGAAAAAAAATTGCCTGTGTTTTTTTTAAGTTTTTAATCTAGTCTTTAAAGACAAAGAATAAGCAAGCGACTCTCCTAATCATAATTCCTAACGTATCGCCTCTGTGGTCTTGCAGTCCGGGTGTTGGACTTGACTGCATGAGGTCCTGGGTTCGAATCCCGGGCCGGCCAACATAAAGAAAATTGAATTTTTCTAATTTTCTAATTAAAAAAATGTTGGTCGGGATTGAAAATGTGCCCGGTTGGCGATAGGCTTGCCACCTATCACATTGTGGGACTTAGTGTCTTCGGCTAGTCGTGGGTGCCTTGGTTGTACCTCTGCCTACCTCTTCGGGGATATGGGCGTCAAGATACTTTTTTTTTTATAATTCCTAACGTAAGAGACAAACATTGCTTGTTCTATTCTTTTGCAGCATGTAGGTATATACAACTGTCATTTGGGTCTCAATCTTTCTTAGATTCATAATCGAGCCAAACAAAAAGCTAAAATATTAATATATAAAGCTATTTAATTATATATCGCTTTAATAAACAACAAAGACAGGGCGCAAGGATCGTAAATACTTGTCAGTCAGTCGCTGTCGTTTTTTCGCTAAACACCAGTATGTAGCGCGTGATTTATTACACAATCTCGTAATATTTCAAAAATAGACGCCGTTGACAGTTTCTTTGTGATCTTTAATATTCTTTCAACTTGAATAATATATAGCGTGGATTGATTTTCAACTTTTATTATTATTTTTTATTGTTACCATTAAGTCAGCTGTACACTTTAACCTGTTATTTATTATTTTGTACATTTATTGTAAAGGCAAGTACATTTATTTTTGTACATTTGTTATGAATTCTATTTTTAAAATTACAAAATAAAAATAACTAAATAATAAGTATCTTCACGCCCATAATCCTGAAGAAGTAGGTAGAGGATCAACCAAGGCACCCGTGACAAGCCGAAGACACTAAGTCCCACAATGTGTTAGATAGCAAGTCTATTGCCAACCTGGACATATCCAATCCAGGACAACTTTTTTTTATTAAAAAATAGAAAATACACATTTTCTAGTTTTTTTGCAGTTCGACCCGGGGATCGAACCCGGGACCTCAAGAAGTCAAGTCTGACTCGGGACTGCTAGACCACAGAGGCGATAATAATAAATTACATACTATTATGAGAATTTGTAAGGAGGACAATAGGGTGAGAAAGGAGGAATAACTGTAATGATGGATTTGTACAATTACAACAACCATAAGTACATACACACAAATACCAACGACGGAAAATGTAACGCGTTATTTTTTTTCTTTTTAGATACTACTGTTGGTGACTATGGGCCCTGGAACGAAATTTCATATTGCGACGAACTAGTTTGAAAAAAAACTTAAAAAAACTTTTTCTCAACACTCTTTTTCGTTCGAATTTCGTTCCAAAGTCTTCTTACGTCATTTTTTAAACATTTAAAGATTTTTTGATTCGATCTGACGATTTAGATGAAATAAATATTACATTTAAAATTAGTCCTAGATTCTTTTAATAGCAAAAACGAGAGAGAGTGAGAGAAATTGGCTTTGCTTCTTTTTATTGCGAGTAGATTTCAAATATGTATAAGGTTTGCACTACTTAATACTTTTAATACGGGAAATTACTCGTGACATGAGATTGCAGTCTCTTCTCCTGTCTGGCTAGGTTTGGAAACGGTGGTAGTTTACGGTAGACAGGGTAAAATTTATTATAGTTTTAAAATCTTTTGGTAACAAATAATTAAACTAGTTATAAATATAAATAATTGGCTTAAAACTTAAAGCATATGTAATTATTTTTTTTAAATATTGAAATATTTGCACACCAAAATATGGTAGAATATTATGTTGATATACTTAAATATTTTTGTAACATCTCATTTACACACATATTCCGCCATGAAATAAGTTTCTTTCTTTCTTTCTTTGATATAATATTTAGTCTTATTCCAATACAGACTTACTGCTCATCCTGGTCTAGAAATAAGAAGTTTCTAACGTTGGTTTTACTTACCTGAAAAAAAAAACATATTGGTTTAATATTGTCAATTTTCAATGCTAGTCACATCTCACAGGTCATAAAATCATAATTAAAAATTACAAAACTCTAATAATGTTTTTACCGTGTTGGTCCGGGCTCCTTTTCCGAAAAGACTATATGCCTTCCTGCCAGGCAGCTCGTAAAACGCGAGCATAGGCTTACTGTCACTAACACCGTGACATCTGACTGGGTGGTAGAATTTCGCAGCGACTCGCCTAGATTGGTACCACCGCTTTATCTATTACTGCTACCATAACGTCCAATGCTTGCCGTTGACGTGTTCCGGTTCGGAGGGTAAGGCAGCCGGTATACTTACTTTTGATCGAGGCCTAACATCCCGGCCTCAAGTCGGCAACGCACCATTGTCACCTTTGGTGTCTCTAGGCGGCGTGAATTTATAACCATCAGGAAATCCGTTTGCTTGTTGCCTCCCATTATCATAAAAAACAAAAGCAAATGAACAAGCAAAGGAAAAGCAAAAATACAAGTCACACATATACACCTAAAGTGTTAATGGTGCAATACCAAGATGAGACTTGAGGTTAAGACCGAAATACACTGCTTAACATAACAAAACAAACATAACAAAATCAGTCAGAAGTTTGAATAAACAGTTTTAACCCTAAAACAAAGTATATAGGCAAAGCATTAAAACTATGGCGTTGCATTAAAGGGTTAAGCACTGCTAACTGAGAACGGAATTAGTCAACTTCATAAGGTCTTTTGTTGTCCAGAGGAAAAATATCTTTAATTTAAAAAGTATAATTAGAAAAGTTAAAGTTTCAGCGTAAAGATATTAACCCCGCAGTAATAACTAGGTTCCCTAATGGAAGCTGTCAAGCTTGGAAAACAAATTAGGGCCTGATGAGGACAATCGCGGCGCTCAACGATGTGGAAAATGAATGGCGTGACCAAGAAATGGAAGATGATTTTCATTTCACAAAGAAATTCAATGTGTTTGTTTTCTTTTGCCTCAAATAGTCATTTATTATTTCGCCTCTGAGTTCTAGCGGTTCAGTTGTTGGACTTGACTGCATGAGGTCCCGGGTTCGAATCCCGGGTCGGGCAACAAAAAGAAAATTAGGTTTTTCTAATAAAAAAAAATTTGTTCGGTATTGGAAGTGGCAAGCCTATCGCCAACCGGGCATATCGGTTGGAGATAGGCTTGCCACCTATCACATTGTGGGACTTAGTGTCTTCGACTAGTTGTGGGTGCCCTGGTTGTGCCTCTGTCTACCCCTCGGGGATATAGGCGTGAAGATGCTATTATTAAAACCCTTTGACATATGAATATGCTCTGATTGTCCCGTGCTAGAATTTACGGTTTTGAGTAAACAATTAACTGAGCTGAGCCGACATACGATATCCTGTTATAAATATGAATATTGCCTATTTCTTTTCATATGAAACCTTCTCCTGAAAAATGAAAAAAGCTAAATTAGTCCATTCTTTCACGTGTGATGCAATTATCAAGCGAAATGGAGAGTCATTATTATATATCATACATCATTAGTAGTGTTAATGG
>NJDC01004956.1:117898-129597 GCA_002245475.1 Calephelis virginiensis
CTCCCCCAAAGTGCTTACCATATCTTGATGGATGTCTTTTGGTGATAGGCCTTTTTATTGAGGTACTTAATGACTGCACAGTGTTCAATTTTCTCCATTATTGAAAATTGCGTCCGATTGCTTCAAAAAAATAATCACAGAAAATTTATATTGTGCAGTATCGGAATGAAACTGCGCACAAAAAATCAGTATGACACATACTAACAAATGACGGTAGATTTTACAAAGATGTCATAGCTCCATGTAGGTCAGGCCACGAACTTTTGGATCCACCCTCGTATAAGCGATTGAAAGGTCCAAGTAAAAGTTATAGTCTAGTAGAATTGAAAGGTTTTGCTGTCAGTTCCATCACAGTCATGAAATTACGTATCGCCTTTGTGGTCCAGCGGTCCGTCGTCGGACTTGACTTCTTGAGGTCCCGGGTTCGATCCCCGGGTCCCGATTCGGGCAACAAAATAAAAATGAGTATTTTCAATTTTCTATTAAAAACAACGTTGTCGGAATTTAATACGTGTCCGGTTAGCGATAGGCTTGCCACCTATCAGACTGTCTTAGTGTCTTCGGCTAATCGTAGGTGCCTCTGCCAACCTCTTCGGGGATATGGGCGTGAAGATACTTTTTTTATGAAATTAACTGACGGATAGCCTAGCATGTAATGCGATAATTTACATTTGCACATACATTTTGTTAAGCTGCATTCAAATGTTATTCAGTGACTAGTAATTCTAACAGCAAACCCACCGTATAATATATATACCGCTCTATTGTGCAGCTATGTAGATTTTAAATTTTAAGTCTCGGACCAATAAAAAGTATTGAAACAGGGAGCACGGAGATGCCGTGGAAGTGTGTCATACAGTGCAGTTTTAATACAAGTCAAAATTTTTCAGTACAAAGTTAAAATCCACTTCACCAGACAATGGAGCTGTGTGGGTGCAGTAACAGTTACGAAACTTGTAAATGACATGAGAAAAATAGATAATCCCTCAAATAGTTATTTATTTATTCATGAATCCTCGAGTTTAAATGAGACATTTGAATGAGTAATCATTGATTTTATCAGAGCTAGAGATATTTGTAAATCAGGAAGCAGTTACATTTAGGAAAATACCAACTTTTTGTTTATTCATTACAAGTATATTACTTTCAGTAATACACTTTTTTTTTTCATAAAAACAATACATTAACTTTGTAGACCTGGTATAACAAAACAAGTTTTCTTAAAACTCAGTTCATGGGATGGGATAGATACCACGGGTTTAACTCTGCCTACCGTTCAGAATAATAGGCGTGAAAGTATTATTCCACTTAAACAACAAATTAATTCCATCTTACTGGAAGTTCAACTTAATCAGTCGAGTTATTTAGTTCAAACAATATTTAGTACGATAAGTTTACAGATATTCCCAATTCTGAAAGCAAAATAAACAATTTGGTTTAATTAATTTATCGAATAACCGATATAAAGTTGGTATTTCATCAAAGGATAAAAGTTTCGCGTTTTGAAAGGGAACCGAGTTCACGGGTCATTAACTTTTGTATTACCGATATTGAGTTTCTGTTTTGAAATCGCAGGTAAAAAAGCTTGAATTTATGTCTTTTAAATTACTTTTTCCAATACATTTTAACATACTAATGCTCGGTTCCTATACACAAGAAAAGAGTAGTTTTGCTTACGATTGGTAGTTTTCTGAATGAATACTAAAAATCTAACTATGGTCGTTTGTAATCGACTGTAACTTAAAAATATTTTTGCGTAATGTAACTTTGAGCAACGCTTTTTTTTAGACTAACTACCAATATACAAATTTGAACTTTTGCTTGTTGATTTAATAGTCAAAGACTTTTGCATATTTTTGTTTCCTTTCAAGTCCTAATATTGAAAATGGAATTGATTTTTGCTGCGCCAAATTTATTAAGTCACATATCACATACCTGCATCTAAACCGAGGCAACAAAAAATCGCTATTTTTGAGTTAATACTATATTCGACTCGATTACAGTGTTAACTCGAAAAACATGGTTATTGGGTTGTCTCGGTTTAGATCTAGGAGTGCGATATTACATAGCGACATATCTATCATTTAAGAGTATTTACAGTTTCTTCTCTTGCTATTAACACACCAATCACAATTATCAATTTCTCTGCTTTGTTTTCGTCAATTGTCAAATAAAACTAGATACTAAGACTTGATAATGTTTCCTGTTTATGAATATTACAGAAAGGTGCTGTAAGATTTAAAAAGATGGGAAGGGGACAAAAAAAGAGATCATATCATAAGAAACCCCATTCATGGTTATTTAAAAAAATTGTTTATATTTCATTAATCATTGTAATCGAAACCCACCAAAAGCCGACGACAAAAACATTAGAACATAAAAAACCCGAGTATGACACTATAATACGACACGAACGTACACTAAAACAGCGCTGACGGCTGTTTGATAAAATTTACGGCCGGTTCCGAAATGAATCATCGAGGCTTAAGAGTAATGACAGTTTATCCCATTACCAGAGCAGTTGTGAGGGCTCTCTGAGGTATCTTTTACGTAGTTATTATCGCTGCCCTGCAGGAGGCCTAATTTAAGGATCCTCACTATATGTACGTTTATTAGGACGTTCATAATACTAGTTATAACACAACAAATAGTAATTTGAGACTTGGTTTTGTGCTGCATTAAAATTCTTAATTAATAATTAATTTTAAATGCTACCGTTATAGTTATTTAAGACTTTTATTAATCACAACACCTGAGTATAGTTAAAATTTGACTTTTTTGAAACTTAAAAATCTTTTATTTGTGGATAATTAATTTATCTGTTAAATGTGGGCCTCTTGAATAAGCTCAGAGTCGCTCAGCGTGCTATGGAGAGAACTATGCTCGGTGTTTCTCTGCGAGATATGATCCGTAATTCGGTGATCCCCGCAAGAGAACGAGAGTAACCGACATAGTTCAGAGAGTAAGCAAGCTGAAGTGGCAATGGGCAGGCCACATTGCTCGCAGAACCGACAACCGTTGGGAAAGAAAGGTTCTGGAGTAGCGGCCCCGCACCGGAGGACGTAGTGTTGGACGACCTCCCACCCGATGGACTGACGATAGGGTCGTCGCGGGGAGCCGATGGATGCAAGCGGCTGGCGACCGTGACTTGTAACGCTCTTTTGGGGAGGCCTATGGCCAGCAGTGGACGTCCTCCGGCTGATGATGATGTAAATTAGTTTGATGGCATATAGACCAACCCTAGTGGTCGGATAGTTAGCTTTACGCCAATCACGTGCTAGAATCTGGTTTGATTCTCAATACGAGAAGACATTTGTGTGATTAATATAGCTATTTATGTAAACCGTGGGTATTGTTGTCTATAATCGAGTAAGTGTCTTCACGCCTATATTTCCGGAAGTTAGAAAGCCAAAAGTGTGGTAGTCTCACAATGTGACAGGTAGTAAGCCTGTCGTCAACACTTGCAATCGCGTATAACGTTGTAGATAATAAAAACAACAAAAATACGTATTTTCTAAATCGAACCAGAAGCTTCATATAGTCAACACCTACGCCGGACCACTTGACCAAAGAGGTGATCAATTTGAGTTTACAGGAAAGCATTGTCCTTCACTTCATGAAATTGATCGTGAGCATTTTTTGTCTTTAGTTTGGAAGAGGGTAACAAGTAGAGAACATTGACTTTTACGATGTCTAGATGATGGGGCGCTTTCTTTTAGAAATCTTTTGAGTATCCTAAGTAAGATTCGAATATTTTCAAGGTGGTAGAATACAGTGCAGTTTGCCCAGATTGGTAACACCACCAAATCCATTCCAATCGTCATAGCATCGGTATTGACGTTTTCTGTGCTAGAAAGAGCCTTTACAGCGACGAATAACATTTATGGTGCTAGTAAAGGACCTTTCTGACTGACCCCTACCCATCACTAGAGCCGCATGCTGTTCGCTGTTACATAAAATAGAAAAAAAAAACAAAAGATAACTTTTGAAGTAAGCCGAAATGATAAATGATTTTTTTTCTCCACAAAAACATTGTCGAGATTAAATAAATAACCTAAGTAAATTACTCTCTTTAAGGCCGTATTTGAAAGCAGCTTAAGTGAAATAGCATAGCGCCGAACCCTTCGCTATTATAATCATAAGATAACTATGTATGGCATTCAATATATTTTTCGGACTAAAATTTTTCGTTTGGATGTTTTCGAAATTGAGGTGAAATTATTTAATTTATTTCAGACAAAACTATCAAAATAAAACAAAAAAATTCAATAACACGTAAGAACTTATTTCCATTAAATTTTTAAGTAATATCAAGTAGTATGAATGCAACTTAAAATTTAAACTTATTTTCAAATTTTAAGACAAGAAGAAATTTGTACACCTGTTGTGTTCAAATTTTTAAACGTTTAATAGAAGTAGTACATCTAATAAGTTATCTACACAAAAAATAACGTGATCTTAACGACTTGATTTTGCTAAACTTTATAATGATCTACGAACTTGATAACTTCAATAAAAATGAAGATTGGTGGAATAGCAGTATATCAGTTTGTACACTTACTTCACCAAAATGTGATTGCTACACTATGCTCTTAAGAAAATCAAAGCAAAATGAAAGACAAGAAAATAGAACCTCGCCGGGGATTAAGCAAATTTCCCCTGTGGTGGTTAAGAGTAGAATAATATTGGCGACGGGGTTTATATGCCGGGAGACAGACTGTAAGTGTCTTATTTGATAAATTACAACGTTTTTCTTATTTAATGGGCGTTCCGTAGGACGTAAGGAAGTTTGTCCTTCGGTATGTCGCATTTTCAGGAATAAAATAACGTCAAATTCAAACAAAAGACACAGTGAGCAAAGTTGGGAGTCACCTCAGTCAAAGTTGAGAACTGGATATTAAAATGTAATATTAAAACAGTTTAGTTAATTATTTGTTCTTGCCGCCATAAAGTTAGTGCTTGCCGTTGACGTGTTCCGATTCGGAGGATAAGATAGCCGGTAAACTCGAGGTCTAACATCCCGCCCTCAGGTTGGTAACGCACCATTACCACCTTTGGTGTCTCTAAACGGCGTGAATTTCTGAACACCAGGAAATCAATCCTTTTGTTTGCTTTCCATTATTATAAAAAAACAATGTTATTTAAGTTTTTTTTTGTGTCTTAGTGCATTAATGTTTTCTTTTTTTCTTTACCTTCGATTCGCCGCTATAACTTAGTTTTATGATGTGGTGGATCAAAAGGTTTAACAAAGTTAAAAAGAAATAAAAAAAAGTATCTTTACGCCCATATCCCCAAAGAGGTAGGCAGAGGTACAACCAAGGCACCCACGACTAGCCGAAGATATTAAGTCCCACAATGTGATAGGTGGCAAGCCTATCGCCAACCGGGCACATTTTCAATCCCGACCAACATTTTTTTTCTTAGAAAATTGGAAAAATCCAATTTTCTTTTTGTGCAGTCAAGTCCAACACCCGGACCGCTATACCACAGAGGCGATTAAAATTAAAAGAAATTAAAGTTACTTAAAAACTGGCGAGAAAAAAAAACTACATAACTTTATACAAAAATACTATCTATATATATTCGTATTGTGTTCTATTTAAATTGTTTTTATCTATAAGTAAGTCTTTTGTGTAATTGTATTATTTACTTTCCGTAAGTGATGCACCTACTGCATGTATCTTTGACCTACTGCATATAATACATATATACTACTGCAACCTTAGAAGAATAATAAAGACCCTTAACCATTATTTTCATAACCATATTATTTACTTGCCGTCTTATTAATAATCATTGACTTAAGTACTCATAGATTTAAGTTTTTATTATACTTCGTATAACAGTATTATAAAGACTATAATGGTAGTAATTTTGTTGCAAACCTACTGAACTAATTTTAAGTTATCGCTTCCTTCTTCCAACGACAGTAATAGAAAGAGACAGCACATTTTTAGCACTGTCAGATTAGTCTATACACGACATTGACTTTTAATCCATCACTCGGAAAACGTGCTTCTTCTTCCTTTATAAATATGGCTTTCGATCGTTTTTCACGACTACTTTGCCAATGTCAAGTTAGTTAATTAGTTAATTCAGTCAGTCATAAGTCACTATGTACAAAGTCATGTCAAGTCAGGGTCTCGAGAAAAGCGGTGGCTTCGTTACTCAAGCTCATCTAGGAGATTTAACGGCAACGAGGAAATTGACGATATACTAATTTCTTCATGATTATTTCATTTGTGCACTTTCACTAAACAAAATTGATCTAATTCCCACCTAAATTAACCAATTTGACTCAATATAAACACGAAATTCAATAATAATGAAAAAAATTTCGTTGTTTTATTTACACCTTCATTCACGATGGCGTCAAAACTCCCGGAAAACGTTATTTAAAAACATCACTATTTGACATGACCGGACTAATCTGACATGTCTAAAATGTTCCAGCTCTTTTGTTTTTGTTTCATTTAAAAAGATGGCATGGATCTAAAATAAGTTTACTTTGAGAACAGCAGAATCACTACCAATAACAACTTAAGGCTTGTATTACTTTAGTCTACGTTTATTAAAGACGGTTACCGCCTTATTAATAAATACAGAGTAAAATGCTCCCAGGTGCAACCTGATGTCAACAACCTATCACAATGTGATAAAGACTAACATCAACCTAACCTTACTCCTACGTCAGTCCGTGTTAATTAATAATACGATTACGTTTTGTTAATAAATACGTAGTAGAGTTCTCCAAGGTTCAACCTGGTATTATAATCTTTATTCCTATGTGATACAGACTATAGTTTCAACTTCATTTTACTCTTACGTTAGTCCGAGTTTATTAATAAACCTTTTACTGTCTTATTAATAAAGGTTTAACCATGGATTGTAGACTATAATATCAACTTAATTTTACAACGACCTTAGAGTTTAGACTTTATTAATAAACAATGTCTAAGGTCTGAGTAAAGCTGATATTATACCAGGTTGAACATTAATACTTAGATATAACAATAATAAGACAGAGTTTAGACGATGTGCTACGAGTATGTCTCCAAATAGATTCTGTCCTTTCGAATATACATTTCTGTATTTCCAAGATACAAAGACATTGTTTAATCTCCTGTTAGATTCACATGCAAAGCCAGCTGAGTGAAACATATGATAGGCTATCCCTTTCGCCCCATTTCAGGATAACGGAGGCTCACAAGAGCCTGAATTTGAATAAAATAATAGTTTGGAAATTGCACGCCACATGGCCCAAACTCCAAAAGGACTTAGCTATGAAAGGAACAAAGGACTGTTTTCCTAAGGTCACGTTATTTGATAGCCTTTTTCTTTGGACCGTGGCTTTAATGTGATTCGGGATATCCGTTTTATGTGATGCTTTCGAGCTCCGTGAAAGATACTTTTAACTTTATTGCAGTTTTTGTACAGTCATATAAGAGTAAAAAAGTTCTATGGGACATCTGAGTCTACTTTTCAATATAAAATTCATTCTATGTTGCGTCAGTTTTTTATTAACAGCAATGTTAAGTGGATTTATTCGTGGCTGAAAGGTATAAGCAATAAGAAACGATAGAACTTATAAGTTAAAGCCAAAAGTCATTTATTCTAGGTCAAGTCAATGCCAACACAAATCTAAAAGATGAAACTATCGGATCTTTTCGCAATTTATAAAAAAAGTATTAAATTCTCAGAAAAACATCATAGAGCTTATTATAATATTTTACCCTTATATTTTTAGATTGTGCATTCCGTTTATTATTATTATTTAACTGATAATATACATATATAATAGTTACTATAAACGTATTGTTTTAGGTTATACCTTTTTGTATTCATTATAATATTAATTCTTTGTACCTATCAAGGTATATTTAGTGTATTTTATATATCACGTATTATATTAAATAAAACAATGTATTTATTACGATGGTAGTGGTTTCAATATATTTATAATATAATATTATAAGTGAAAGTGTATATTTTTTGTAAATTTTGGTGCATAATAAAGTGTATTCATTCATTCCGTGGCGGTAGATGTTACAATGATGTTACATGTTTTGTAATATAATTCAACATGTCCCTCTTCCCGCCTGTACGTATCTCACGGCCCCTTCATTCTCAAACTATTAAGAATAGTCTTAAAAACATTTAAAATCTTCAAAGGTATCTGTCTACACGCATAAGTATCTTCACGCCCGAATCCTCGAAGAGATCGGACGAGGTACAACTACGCATCTACAATTAGTGGAAAGAGAGATAGGTAGCAAACAAATCAGTATTTATCCAATGACTTAGTATTTATATTGCAGTAATGACATTGGCGTTTTTAATACCATTTTTGTCAGAGAACCATTTGAAGAATAGGTTAGCCCTCACTCTTACTCCTAAATTTAAAAAGTCAGAAATCAATAAAAAATATATACTGATCTCAATTAAAGTTAATTTGAACAAGATAAGCACATCAGTTTTTGGGATATTTTCAAAAAAACATAATTTTATCGCAATACAACAGCAAAAATAGACTTCGATATCGATATAAGTAAGTCATGTACACAAAAATGAGTATTTTTCTTGATTTACCCGGGATCCCGTTATCCAATCCATTGGTGGTAATGGAACATCCTTGAAAGTGAGCTTTTTCGTATAGAAAATGAACTTTTAAAATCGGTTCAGAAATGATGGAGAAATTGATTATTATCATACATAGAAAAACTTTTTTCAAGTCTGCGAAAAACAAAATAATGTTTTGCTGATTCAACACAGTGATATTTTAGGTCAAGTGAAACATAACTCACTACTTTCTCAATATATAACCCTAATATTATATACTTGCTATTTTATAATAGACGAGTGCGACTCGCACTTGACCAATTAATTTAATATTGACAAGGCACGTAACCCGAGAATTCTTCCAAAAGATTAAAAATCAGCAACTTCAATATAAAAGTGAAGATACTTTTTGCTTTTTAAGAAGAATTGCTTATTAAGAAGAGCCCCGAAGAGGTAGGCAGAGGCACAACCAGGGCACCCACGACTAGCCGAAGACACTAAGTCCCACAATGTGATAGGTGGCAAGCCTAACGCCAACCGGGCACTTATCCAATCCCGAGCAACATTTTTTTTATAATTAGAAAATTGGAAAAACCCAATTTTCTTTTTGTTGCCCGACCCGGGATTCGAACCAGGGACCTCATGCAGTCAAGTCCAACAACTGAACCGTTAGATCACAGAGGCGATATTTCAAGATAAGTAACAAATGTCCTTTCAATAACGATTTTGGTCTTTGCTATTTGATTTACGAAATGGGAACAGTATATTAGGTAGGGATTACGTACCTTAAGTGTCCAGTGGGACTCAAACCGGGGAAGTTGACACAGTAATTAGGACAACAAACGAAGCCCACCTGTGGACTGTTGAGTAATAGCCGCTGTTGAACTGACGCGAGGTAATTAATTAACTTCTTAATTAAACGCTATGCAACGAGGATGTCTGGCAATTTGGGAAATTGGTGTTTGTGTTATTAGAAACGTTTTGATAAAATATCTGGTAAAGGCATTGATAGTTAAATGTGAAAAATATTTTTGTAGTTGAGTTTTTTTAGGTATTGTCAAATTAGTTTGCTAAGGTGAGAGTCAGTTGATGATTATAGGAACAAAAGTTATTAATATTTAGTTTTTTTTTTAATTAACATATTTTACAATATAAATACAAACATAAGTTATAGAGCCAAAACAGGAAAGGCAGGAAGTCGAAGAATTACAAAATAATATCAGAGCTAAGAACGCAACTTATTACGTAGCAAATCTAAAGAGAAAAATTACTAGTTATAATTCAAGCATGATTAAAATAATACATAAACACAAAAATTTGTAGTTTCTAAGTAAATAATAATTTCATCAGGTGCTCACCTCTAAACGAGCAATGTTTTTATTCATATTCATACGGGCTGAGCACTCTGCTCGGCCCACAAATCCCGGTTAAGTTATAAAAACCTCGCGGTTGGCAACATATTAGTCATTCCAAAAAAAATCATATTCATCATTCATTCAATTTTGGACACGATTTTCATTTTTTAGAAAACGTTATTTTATTAAAAGTTACAGTTAAGATAGAAATAAAATGGGGCTTTAATTAGTTTGTTACTACATTTTAATCCATGCGAATTGTCTGTCTGTTACGTTTTAACGGCTTAACCGATGAGTCGATTTTGATAAAATTAGATATTCATACACATAGTTGAAGACCCGAGTTCAAATATCGGTCACTTTTTTTGAAAAGTAAGCCCCTGAAGGACTATAGAGAAGGATGAATGATAGTATGCAGGCTGACGAAGTCGCGAGTAAAAAGGTAATCTTCAATAAAATATAAAAAATGAATTTAAGTTAATTTTACACACTAAATGAAAATTAAAACTCTAAAGGCTAAGTTACCCTCGAGCATGGAGCAGGACAACGACGAGCTCGACGTTATGGTGACTAGAATACCTTACCTACCTATACCTTATACCTTAGGGTTACCTACCCGTTTAACCGGTCTTATAATAGTATACCTCGCTGTTCCAACTGACTGACTGGTGAAACAATCCAATACCCTAAGTAACACACAAATCCCGACGCTCAAAAGACTTGAAAAAGAAACGTAAATCCTTAGTTATGAAAGTATTATAAATGAATAGAACAAAACAAATTCCAGAAAACCTAAATAACTACTTCAATATATTTCAACTTTTCACGTATACTTTTACTTGTTTGTTATTGCCAAAACAAAAGAGAAACACGTCAAGATTACTTATAAAACTTGGTCCCTTCGATATGATTTGAATAATACAAATAGTTGGATCGTTTCCCTCCATTGGCCCAGCGTGTAGTGAATGCTGAAAAGGGCGAGATTCAGAGGGCCTTCTCATTGGTCTTTCTGAATGGGTTTCGGGCACCTATTTTGTATGTATTAGTACATTATCAGACGAGCTGGGCGTAAGGAAAATTTTTAGATCGGAAACTTTTAGGTTCTCTAAGGGATATAATAGAGATCATTTCTTTAATGTGATATTTATAGTTGGGTAATTAGATAGGAATTTAGAACATAATAGGTTCTTTGTAATATTTTTTTATGTGAAAGGTCAGCGAATGAGCACATAGCCTGCTAGCCTGGATAGGTTTGAAAATGGTGGCAGTAAAGGCATTTAGGTAATAGGCCTGTTTGCCGGGGAGTTTGTTTTGCCGTTTTCTCCTGACTGGCTAGGGTTGGAAACGGTGGTAGTGTACAGTAGATAGGATTAAAATTAATCTACCTTCAAAATTATTTGTAATAAATTATGAAGCTTATAAAACAAATAAATAAAACATTTAGAAAAAAAATAAAATAAGTTGTGTGATTTGTATATAAATTATATTTAATTGCCATAAAGTTAATTAAATATTTGCACACTACAAAGTGGTAGAAAATGTTAGTTTTTTTTATGATATTGGAAGGCAAACAAGTAGACGGATTTCATGTTGGTAAGAAATTCACGCCGCCTAGAAACACCAAAGGTGGTAATGGTGCGTTGCCAACCTGAGGCCAGGATGTTAGCCCTCGAGCAAAAGTAAGTTTACCGGCTACCTTACCCTCCAAACCGGAACACGTCATGACGTTATGGCGGCAGGAATAGGTGGTACCAATCCGGGTGAGTCGCTGCAAAACTCTATCAC
>NJDC01004956.1:129662-147189 GCA_002245475.1 Calephelis virginiensis
CACGTCATGATGTTATGGCGGCAGGAATAGGTAAGGCGGTGGTACCAATCCGGGTGAGTCGCTGCAAAACTCTACCACCTAGTCAGATGTCACGGTGTTAGTGATTGTAAGCCTTTGCTTGCCTTTTACGAGCTGCCTGGCAGGAAGGCAGATGGTCTATTCTGCAAAGGAGCTCGGACCAACACGGGGCTTCATCATCTTTATAACAGCTTTTTAACACACATATTCCGCAAATAAATCATTTTCATTCTATTTTCATTTTAATGGATCTCGTAATGGTAACAGATAAACGTGGTCTACAAACAACTAAAGGTGTATAGCTGTCCTGAGTCCGGGTTGGACTACCCTACCCTACTCTCCAAACCGGAACATGATAGTCTTTATGGCTGCAGGAATAGGTAAGGCAATGGATCCCTACCAGGCAAGTTGCTGCACAGCACTCTACCAACAGTGGTCTTCAACAATGTTACAAACAGCATGACAGAGGGGCAGATAGATGGTCTACTCAGCAGACCCGGACCAACACGTGGACAAAGCAAGCGAGAATCGAAGAATGTATGTCAAAAAAACCATGAAAGTAGGATAAATGCGCTCGAAATGAGAACGCTATGGAAAATCTTGGATGTAACGCTCGCTGACCGCATTCGTAACAGTGAGATCCGCGAAAGAGTGAGATTTGAAAGAAAGTATTGATGTTAAAATTAAAAAGGTCATGCTCCGTTGGTTCAGGCATGTGGCACCTGAACACCAGATAAAAGATTGACGAACAGATATACACTGCGAATGTGGATGCATGTAGATACCTGATACCTGGGTAGATCTAGGTTGACATTCTACGATCAAATTGCTCGAGTACTATCCGAGGGTGGTGTCAAGAGTCTCCGAAACCGGCGTGTTTGTATAAAAAGGATAATGAAAGTGTAGGAAGCCAGGTAGGTCTGCAAGGATCGTGAGTTTTGGTACACGATTCTCTCTGCCTAATGCGAAAGAGACTTAGCGTGAAAATATGTATTTATATATGTTTACATGTATATCATAATTTGATATGTATGTTATATATTGATATTTTACCAATCCAAAAAGACAACGGTCATCTCTAGTGATATTTCGGTATCTATATATTAATACGTGATGCCAAAACTTTGGACCCCCTTTTACGAAAATTGCGCTGACGGAGAAGCATGAAATTTGGCACCCATATAGTTTATGTGTAGGAGAAGTGCAGAACGCTAATATTTTTCAGTAATATTGTGTATAAAATACATTAAATCAATAAATAAAATATTACTCACACTACCATGCATTTGACGCACACAAACAAATATATTGATGTTGACGATAAAAGATCATAGATGGCGCTCTAACTATTCAGAAAACAAAGAAGTTGGTCTTGAGAAAAGATGTTGGCGTTGTTATCAATTTATGGTCGAATTTCGACCAATGGGCGACTACTAGTATAAATAATCCTCTGTATGACCACATTTGACTGCTTTTGTAGAAGCGGGTATCAATAATGTAAACATTTCCTTATTTGAATGACATTCCGTGTATTAGCGCTAAGAGGCTCGACCTTTCTTTCATTATACGTTCTAAGGGTTGGATCCTCATGTTTTGGCACATATCCAATCCCGAGCAACATTTTTTTATTAGAAAATTGAAAAAACCAAATTTTCTTTTTGCTGCCTGACCCGAGAATCGAACTCGGGACCTCATGAAGTCAAGTCCAACACCTGGACCACTAGACCACATAAGCGACAATCTTGATTACGCCAGATTGCAAACAAAAAATCCGCTTCGAAATCGGTTCATTGTCATCCATTCATGTCACGATACCACAGACTCTTTCCGTCGGGGATTAAAAAATATTTCTGGCCAAATTACACGAATCAAATAACCCTAAAGTAAGAAAATTGCATGCTTGTGTTATATGTTGTGTTGATAAATTTACACTACAATATATTATTATTAATTAAATCGTCTCTAGTGGTCTGATGTTGGACTTGACTTCAACGTCAAGTCCAACATCGTTTCAATATTCATCGTGTCAAAGATTCCTCAATTTTCTAATAAAAAAACATTGAATATGTGCCCCCGGTTGACGGATATGAATACCACGTATCACATTGTGTTACTTAGTGTCTTTGGCTAGTCATGGGTACCCTGGTTACATAAGCTTGGCAACGACATTATCGTCTTATATCTTCATTAAGAGCGATTAATATTGGGTTTTTATTATATTAAGGAAATCCTTCTTTTCCTTTCAGTAAGAACCATATAAAACCTCGCCTAAATTTTTTTGTAAAAACATTGATTGCATTTTTCATGCTAAAGACATTACCTGAAATTAAATTCATTTAAAAATGTATCATCAGTAAAAGCTATATTTTTCCAAATAATCCCTATTTATTAGATTCTAAAAATTTATAGGTAAGCCATCTTCTTTGAAAGAGTTTGAGGCAGTTTCATAAATTCCAAGCATCGAGACAGCTAAAAACCGTCAAACATAATATTTTCCTTTTATTTTGTTCTTATTACGAAGGGCCTTTAATAATTACTTAGCCTCATCGCCCCATGGCGTTGTTGTTACAAAAGAGTTTTACTATCGTGTAGTAAATACTTTTTGAAGTCTATCAAGTAGTTTTCAGTCTTTTCCCTTTATTTGTTTTGTTTTGACTTTGGAAGCGAGCGTGTCGGTCGGTTTTGCAAATATGGAAAAAGAACAATATCGTTCGGTGATTAGATTCTTGTTTTTGAGAAGACGCGCAGCGAAATCAAAGAGCGCTTTGATGCTGTGTACGGTGACTCTTCTCCTTCGATGGCGACCGTCAAAAATTGGTTCAACGAGTTTGCTCGTGGCCGCACGTCGGTTTTTGATGAGCCACGCCCAGGTGCACCGAAAACAGCTACTACAGAAGAAAACGTAAAAAAAATCCACGATCTCGTGTTGGCAGACCGGCGACTGAAGATTCACGACATAGCTGAGACTGTAGAAATCGCAGATGGGATAGTGCATCATATTCTGCACGAAGAAAAAGTTGTCGGCGCGATGGGTGCGGTGTTTGCTCACACCAGACAACAAGCGCAACCGTGTGACCACATCGGCGACATGTTTGAAATTTTCTTTTTGCTGCCTGACCCGAGAATCGAACTCGGGACCTCATGAAGTCAAGTCCAACACCTGGACCACTAGACCACATAAGCGACAATCTTGATTACGCCAGATTGCAAACAAAAAATCCGCTTCGAAATCGGTTCATTGTCATCCATTCATGTCACGATACCACAGACTCTTTCCGTCGGGGATTAAAAAATATTTCTGGCCAAATTACACGAATCAAATAACCCTAAAGTAAGAAAATTGCATGCTTGTGTTATATGTTGTGTTGATAAATTTACACTACAATATATTATTATTAATTAAATCGTCTCTAGTGGTCTGATGTTGGACTTGACTTCAACGTCAAGTCCAACATCGTTTCAATATTCATCGTGTCAAAGATTCCTCAATTTTCTAATAAAAAAAACATTGAATATGTGCCCCCGGTTGACGGATATGAATACCACGTATCACATTGTGTTACTTAGTGTCTTTGGCTAGTCATGGGTACCCTGGTTACATAAGCTTGGCAACGACATTATCGTCTTATATCTTCATTAAGAGCGATTAATATTGGGTTTTTATTATATTAAGGAAATCCTTCTTTTCCTTTCAGTAAGAACCATATAAAACCTCGCCTAAAAACTTTTGTGAAAACATTGCATTTTTCATGCTAAAGACATTACCTGAAATTAAATTCATTTAAAAATTTATTATCAGTAAAAGCTATTTTTTCTAAATAATCCCTATTTATTAGATTCAAAAAAATTTATAGGTAAGCCATCTTCTTTCAAAGAGCTTGAGGCAGTTTTATAAATTCCAAACATCGAGACAGCTAAAAACCGTCAAACATAATATTTTCCTTTTATTTTGTTCTTATTACACCAATTACTTTTTACTATTCTTTGTTTTTATGTTCTCCTTATTGCGATTATTAAGAAGACAAAAAGTCGGTTTGATATAAATGAAATGGGTTTTCATTATAGATTATTAACCGACATCAAAAAATGGGAAGATATCAATTAATAGCTGTGTTTTTATGTTTTCTTTTCTTTGTCAGTTTATACGCGATAACTTCATAAATGTAGAATAGATTTGAAGTTTCATTTTTCGACAGGTCATGATTCGTCCCATATGTAATTTTTTTTTAAATAATAAACAAATAAATATCCCTGGAAAAATCACACAAATTGAATCTAACGCCAAAGTAAGCAAATCATATATGCTTGTGTTATGGGTGTTAGTCAACGATACTAGTACATAGAAATACTTAAATAGATACCGGAATAAATTTAACAAACACCCAGACCCCGAAATGCAGACATCTAAATGTTTATCACACAAATGCCTGCCCCCGTCGGGAATCGAACCCGAGCCTCGCGGTTGGTCGATGTAGTTGGGCGAGTACGCTAGCCACTCGACCAACGAGGCGGTAATTGTAGATCAAGATTCGAGAAAAGGTTTTTATGTTATATGTTTTTTAGTGTCCGTAGATGACGTGAAAATAATAATTGAGGTTGATTTTTTGTAGTTTTACTGCGCTTTGGTTTATATAATAAAAAACATCAAAGTCTATACAAACAAAACATTTAAAACTATTGTAGCATTCAATATTAGCCTCTAGCATCGAGCAGTATTGTTTTAAATTAGTATTAATTTGAATGTAAAAACGTTTAAATAAAAGTTCTTTATAAATTGTTTCTTTTTTGGATCCCTCAGCTGTAGCTTACATAATTCACAAAACTAGCAAAGCAAACGTCGACAAAGAAAGCGCAACGATTAGTATCCACTAACACATCCTTCTTTTATGTGAAATATATCCTAAAATAATTGAAACTACCTTTCATTAATAACCTTTACCTTCTGCTCATAATTTATTTCAATGCGTAACTGACAAATAAAGCATTCCAGGGTCGGATTTACACCTGAAAAAACTTACGTTTTTCTTTACAGCAAAAACAATCCATGGTCATATTTGTAGATATTAGTAACACTAACAAAAAGATTATGTAGCGAAAGTACTACATTAAATTAAATCAATTTATCGAAACTACATGTAGTAGCGGTATTAGTAAAATCATAAAACTCAAACAGTATGATTGTTATGTTACCAGACACAAAAAATTTTAATGCAAATTTCTACTTTTTATAAATTAATTTAAAAATAAAAGATTGGAAATTCCGGACCTCGGACTCTTACTCTAAAGCAAGCTCCGCGCATTTTTGCAAAAGATTAATAGGCTTATAAGAGAAAATTTAAGAAGACGCGAAACGGGAGGAATATAGAAAGAGGGGTAAAGTTCGGTCCAGATCACGTCGTTTCCATAAGTCACAGTCACGGGCGCGCCATGAACGTAATGGCGTTTAAATTACACGTGAACCGCCACACGTGCGCGACAAATGACTACGATATTTTCTACATGGTTTTAATTTAAAATCCCTGAGAATTGTTTTCGCTTTAAGACAAATTTATGGGTTTAGGTCGAGGGAACGCCTTTAATTGATGTAAGTTAATTATGTAAGGTTTCTTTTTATAAAGTAATCGTGTTAGTCCGGCCCATGTTGCAAGATAAATCATGATATGCATAATATTTGACATGCAGTTCATTAAAGTCAAACAGTTTCTTATGTCTGTGACACCATGAGTGAGCACCATCTTATACTAGCAGTTGCCCGCGGCCTTGCCCGCGTGGGTATGGTCCCACAGGATCATTTTTCGTTATAAAAACTACCCTATGAGTTAATCCATCTTACTCTCTGTGTGTGCAAAATTTCATGAAAATTGGTTCATCAGTTTATGCGTGACGGAGTAACAAACAAACAAACCTACAAACTTTCGCATTTATAATGTTAATAGGATCTTCAAGCTCATATTCCCGACGAAACACAACCAGAGCACCCAAGAATAGCGAGTATACCAATCCCGGGTAAGGTTATCTGCATAAGAACATTGAAAAATCACATTCTCCTATTGATGCCTAACTTGGTGATTGTAATATGTAAGTTAATGAAAATAATAATATGTCTTCACCCATGTCACCATCAAAACCGACAAATTATATGTTAGTGATAAACGTGAAACATCATCAGTTGCTATTATGTTAGCACAGAGCTAAAACAGGTTAGTGATTAAAAAAGCACGAAAAAGAGCGTGGAACCTATTTGTAAACGTTGAAGCCCGTCGTCGAGTACCTACTTACCGGGTTTGTGAAGACAAGTAAAAGGAGTAAAAAAATTGGTAGTATCGTATATTTGTAATAAATGATTCGTAAGATTGAAAAACAGATTCATATTTCAGGAAAATGTAAACCTTTTCAAACCGCACTACATCCAATCAAGGCGCATAAATGATCGGTTTTAAATGTGCCCAAAATACAAGGTTCTGTAAAGTGTTAACACTGTTAACATCTACAGTTTTTTAACAAATTTTTAATGTTACAGCGTATTTCACTCATTATTCAATATAATATTGTTGATCAAAATACTTCTATCGTTGAATATATCCTTGCAATATCCCAAGAGAGTCCTATTTGGTCGCATATTACCTTCTAAATTTAGTTGGACACTTAAAAACAAAATAAAAATTTTAACAGCAACCATTTTAAAAGTTGAAGTCATAAAAATGAAACGAAGATCATTTCAGAAGTTAACTGTGAAATTTCCCGAATTCTCGGAGTCATAAAAGCACTGATGCGACATTGCATTTGCAATTGCCAGTGTCCTACGCTTGGTGCCAACAAACTTTCGCATTCCTCGTGAACTCTATCTCCCGACCTACTTTCATGAATTGTAGAAATAAAGAAAATTAAACATACGGAAATGTAAACAGTGTGTCACGATAATATCTGTGTATTCGGAACCTGCTGTGTTTAGACTGAAGCTCTATCAAGGACCACACTCGAAATTATGCAGTTGCTCGATCGAATGTATTATGGTGTATATAAGTTTTATTTTACCATCAAGACAGCCGTGTGCTTGTTTTATTTATACCATAACAAAGTATGATTCAGATCACAGTATTTCGTCTAACGCAAAAACTTGTTAATCGTCTTGTAAGTCATAAATAATAAATGAAAAACAAATTGTTTACAAATATAGTACGTATTAGCATAAAGTTTAAACATAACAAAAATAAGGAAGCTTACTTATTATCCCGCACACCATTTATTTCATTATTAAAAAAGTCTTATCATTTATAAACTAAGACTGACATAGAAGTCATGACGACCACAGTGAGAGGAGGTGAGCTGAGCCCTTTGTTCGCCTACAAAGTTTGGTGAAATTGCAAAAACCTCGCGGTTTGCAACACAATGGTTATTAAAAAAAGCGGGAGAATGTCGACTCGTAAGTTCGACTTATACTACTAGTTACTTGCTAACCCCGCAGTCAACAACAGTGTTGTACACGGCAACGATAACATCTATTGTGTTTTCAAAATTCCCCTTCGTTTATTACTTAATTTAAAACAAAGCTACCGTCGGAACTATACTAAAATTTTGTTTGTAATTTTTATTTTGAAATTCTTATTTGTTAACTAGAAAAAGTTCTTATTAAAATAATTTATATTGTACTATTTTTTTATTTCACTATATATTACTTAATATTTTATATTCGAGACACAAATCAGACTAAAATATTTACTCGACCAATTAGAAAGGCAACAAACCAAACATCAAAATAATAATAATAATAAATATTTCTGGACAAGTTACACAAATTGAATCTAACCCCAAAATAAGCAAATTATATGCTTGTGTTATGGGTGTTAGTCAACGATTCTAATACATAGAAATACTTCAACATATACCAGAATACATTTAATAAACACCCAGACCCGGAAATGCATGCATAATGGATGTAATGAATGACTCTTAGTAATATTATCTCACATTCACAGTCGCCTCTGTGGTCTAGCGGTTCAGTTGTTGGACTTAAGTGCATGAGGTACCGGGTTCGAATCCCGGGTCCGGCAATAAAAGAAAATTGGGTTTTTCCTATTTTCTAATGAAAGAATATATTGCTCGGGATTAGAAAAGTACCCGGTTGGCTTTAGGCTTGTCACCTATCACATTGTGGGACTTAGTGTCTAAAACTAGACTAGTCGTGAGTGCCCTGGTTGTGCCTCTGCCTACCCCTTCGGGGATATGAGCGAGCGATGCTTTTTAGTTTCAAGTTCTATAGAAAAAATAATGAAGTGTTTTTCATAGATCTAATTCTAACCATAACAAAATAGCCATGGCGAATAGGCAAAGGCATTTACTAAAGTATTTGACACCCCACAGTTACTGTTTTTTATGTGTATAGTATGCAAGAATATATTTTTTTGTCACAAAGACAATCGTAAAAAAAATGTTTCTTGTCAAATCAACTTCTCTATTCATAATTTACATCTAAAACATTTGACTGTATTTTTTAATATAATTTCAAAAAAAACTTGCAAAATTAGCGTGTTTCATCTTTCGCAAAAACCCTAATTATGAATAAAACATCCCTTCATTTGGGAGTACACAATCAAAGGGACCGTGTTAGCTTTTTATTATATCAAAATTCCCATTTTGTGGAAGTTTGCACTCGTGCCATTATCACTTCAAAGAGAATTGGAGAAAAGCTTTCGGGTTTTGATTTACATTTCAAAAAGAGCGGACTTAGCTTGTTTTAGCCAGCCATGACTTCAATCGCCCGGCGAAATTGATTCAGAAGTTGGTTGATGGTTCGTTTATTATAAATTAGCTGCCATTTTTAATATATTTCGTTTAACTAGTGTTCGCCCGTTGGTCGGAATTCGACCATAATAAATTTCTTCTTGTTGATAAGAACGCCATCTTCATTTCTCAAGACCAACTACTTTGTTTCCAAACTTTTTAGTGTGCCATCTGTGATATTTTATCGTTATCATCAAAACATTTGTTTGTGTGTGCCAAATGAATGGTAATGTGGGTAATGTTTTATTTATTGATTTATGTACTTTATAAGTATTATTATTGAAAAATCTTAGCATTCTGCACTTCCCCTGGACATAAACTATAATTGTGCCAAATTTTATGCTCCTGCGTCGGCGCAATTTTCGTAAAAAGGGGTCCAAAGTTTTGGCATCACTTATTAATATATAGAGCGGAAAGAAAATAAGTATATATGTCCTTAGTATTCCTGACACTAAGGACATATATACTTATTTTCTATAGACACCATGTTGTCTATAGACACCAAAAGTGGAAATGATACGTGGCTAAACTGTCAAGCTTCTTGCGTCTATAAATTTATCTGTTACCCTACCTTCTAAAATCGGAACGGGAACACCTCAAATATCGGGCATCCACACTATCACTAGCCTAGATCAATGTGAGGAACAACAATATCAACCTTCTTTTCCTGAGTTTAACTGATATAGTCAACCTCCGGCAGTACAGATCCAGTTTTTAAAACAGCATTTTAAATGATTAATTAGTAGAAGAAAGAGCAGAAAAAAAACTTGTTACTCCATTCAATGTTTTCATTTTGATGAAGCCAGTGATAGCTATAAAAAACATTTTCTTTAACAATGACCAATAACATACCGTTGAATGACAATGGTTTTGGTTTCCCCTTCAAAAAACCATAGTCGCATTGTACATGTGTTATATCGACTTTCCTATGATAAGTCCTAGTAGATTATCCCAATTATTTGTTCTGGAAATCGTTTTTTTATGACAATGGAAAGCAACCAAAAAGACGCATTTCCTGATGTACAGAAATTCACGCCGCCTAGAGACACCAATGGTGGTAATGGTGCGGTGACAACCTGAGACCGGGATGTTAGGCCGCGAGAAAAAGTAAGTTTACCGACTACCTTGCCCTCCGAACCAGAACACGTCAACGGCAAGCGTTGGACGTTATGGCGGCAGGAATCGATGTAGGTACAGAAAATATTCTTTTAGGATTTTGTAATTTTTGGTTGTAAAATGCGGTAACGCTCGCTGACCGCATTCGTAACATTGAGATCCGAGAAAGAATGGGATTGAGAGAAAGTGTTGGCGTTAAAATGCGAAAGGGCATGCTTCGCTGGTTCCGTCATGTGGAAAGAATGACAGATGCAGGATTGACAAAGCAGATATACAAAGCGAATGTGGACCATGTAGGTACCCGGGGAGATGAAGGTTGACATTCCACGATCAGATTACTCTGGTATTATCCGACGGATGGTGTCAAAAGTCTCCGAAACCGGCATGTTTGTATGAAAAGGGTAATGAATGTGAAGAAAGCTAGACACGTTTGTCATGATCGTGAGGTCCGGCACTTAATACTTTCTGCCTAACCCGTAAGGCACTTGCCGTGAAGATATGTGTATATGCATGTAAAACGAAAAATGTAAGACATCGTTCATCAGTATCGAAAAATGCAAAAGTAAACGAACAAGCAATGCCAAGGACAAATGTTAGTATTAAATAATATAATTTATTCAGTCCAAATGTAAAAAATAATAATGTATTCTCTGTGTGATGTATACATGTATATTAAGGCTTATGTGGTAAGGATTACCCTTAGTTTGAACTCAAGGCGCTTAAGATAGTTTCGTGACATGGTGTGAAATATAACACATGTTACGAGCATGAGTATTGCACCTTGGCTTATATTGTATTATAATATATACATATATTAATACGTGATGCCAAAACTTTGGACACTTTTTACGAAATTTGCGCAAACGGAGGAGTATGAAATTTGGCACACGTATAGTTTATGTGTAGGAGAAGAGCAGAATACTAATATTTTTCAATAATAATACTCATACAGACTATATGTTTTATTCATACTGACTCGTCGACAGGATGTATAACATGTAGGATTTTGTATAGCTGTATTCAATCCGGTAAATCAAAGAATAATGTAAAACGGAATCCTTATAGATTCAACATCGTCGTCTATCCGTCTGTCGAAGCCACTTTATTCCCAAGTTTCTTAATCTATGTATTAATACGTGATGCATAAAATTTTGGACCCCTTTTTACGAAAATTGCGCGGACGGAGGAGCATACAATTTGGCACACTTATAGTTTATGTGTAGGAGAAGTGCAGAACGCTAATATTTTTCAATAATAATGCTTATAAAGTACATTCAATCAATAAACAAAACATTACCCACACTACCATGCATTGGACACACACAAACAAATATAATGATGATAACGATAAAAGATCACAGACAGCGCACTAAAAAGTTTGGAAAAAAAGTAGTTGGTCTTGAGAAATGAAGATGGCGTTCTTATCAACAAGATATTAACATTTATTATGGTCCAATTTCGACCAATGGGCGACCACTAGTACATATAAAACGTTAAGACGAGCCGAAAATTAACGCATCTTACCCGTTTTTCAAAACTTTTCCCACTTTTTAACTGAATTCCTCTCTTACGTAAACCAAATGAGCGATTACGACAACAATGTGTATGATTTTCACAATCAGTCCAGCTGATTGGCGATGATTTTTCGATTAGCGAAGACGACTAAAGATGACCTTTCTTTTTTTAAATGATAACTAAGACAGCATGACAAGAACTAGTAAAATTGGTCCATCTGTTTAGGCGTGATGCGACGACTAAGAGAAATGGGGACTCATTTTTATACGAAACATGTAAAATTTTTGACCGCCTCGTTGGTCGAGTGGCTAGCGTACACGCCTAACTGCGAGGCTTGGGTTCGATTCCCGACGAGGCAGGCATTTGTTTGTTGAACATTTAGATGTCTGCATTTCAGGGTCTCTGTGTATTAAATTACTTCTTATATCTAAATAAGTATTTCTATGTATTTCAATCGTTGACTAACACCCATAACACAAGCATATACAATTGGGGTTAGGTTCAATTGATGTAATTTGTCCAGGGATATTTATTATTATTTATTTAGTATAAAATATGTATGTATAAAAACCACCCGTATGGTATTTTGTTCCATGGAGAAGAGGTAAAGTATTAAATACACAATACAGTAGATCTTGTTGTGCGTCAAATACAAAAAAAAAACTTTAAAAATACAAATCATACTTCTGTTTTAATTACACATTTCAATACTAATTCAAAGTGTGTTTAGTTGCTCAATTGTTTGTTTGTCCTACACTATCTTCGCAACGAAGCAATATTATGGTATAATGTTCGTATTTACGGATAGTAGGGCTCCTGTCTGCTTACTATCCGTCCAGTCTACTTACTATCCTGTATATCCCTATACAGGCTCGTTTTATTCCGATACCTAAACGGGATTCCGCTGAAGAGCTAAATAAATACGCTTGTGAAGCCGCAAGCAATCTTAGCATCTGGAATTATTCGTTGTAACCCTTTTTTTTAATCGTACTTCGAATCAAAACAAACATTCATATGTTTTTTTATTTTATTGGAAAGCAAACAAAGCAGACGGATTTCCTGATGGTATGAAATTCATGCAGCCAAGACACCAAATGTGATAATTGTGCGTTGCCAACCTGAGGCCGGGATGTTAGGCCTCGAGCAAAAGTAACCTTAGTATCTTATCCTCCCAACTGGAACACGTAAACGACAAGCACTAACGATATGGCGGCAGGAATAGATATCGTATCAATCCGGGCAAGTAGGTGCTAAACTCTACCACCTTGTGAGACAACACGGTGATAGTGACAATAAGCCTATGCTTGCCTTAAATGAGCTGCCTGGCAGGAAGGCAGATGGTCTATTCTGCAAAGGAGCTCGGACCAACACGGAGAATTAAGCCATTAGCAAATATTGCAAATCACGACAAAGTTGTGAGTAATATTTACAAAGCGCGATTCCTCGCATTAGACACGTAAAACTTTGAGAAGTAATTCCATCCATCGTGAATACGTCATACTATCAATTGTATTAAGATTTATGTGTGTTTCAAATAAAAGTACATAGTTGGAGAGATAGTGAACCCTCCGACTAACGGTCTTCCAGTAAGGTTAGAAATTTGTAGAATAATGAGTCATAGCGTACAAAGGCCAACACCTATGACCTAGCAGGCATCTGCCCTGTATAGCCCTTTTATTTTCTAAAATGTCAAATAATTCAGATGAAAAAAATTGCTTTTTTCTGTAAGTTTCAAAATTTAATATCACTTATTTTATTTCTTGATAATTATGGAAAAAAATTGACAGGCGGTTAGAATAAGCAAAACTACCTACCAGGTGAATCGAAAGGGGTACAGTTTAGGAGGTAAAATAAACTTTCTTCTGTAAAGTAGTATCTTCACGCCCATATCCCCGAAGAGGTAGGCAGAGGTACCAAGGCACCCACGACTAGCCGAAGACACTAAGTCCCACAATGTGATAGGTGGCAAGCCTATCGCCAACCGGGCACATTTCCAATCCCGACCAACATTTTTTTTTATTAGAAAATTGGAAAAATCCAATTTTATTTTTGTTGGCCGACCCGGGATTTGAACCCAGGACCTCATGCAGTCAAGTCCAACACCCGGACCGCTAGACCACAGAGACTTTTTTTTTCTTCTGTAAAGTATTATAATATTTAACTGAACTGCTAATGTTTGTGGCACTTGACCAATTTTAATAAACGATGAAGTAGAAGACATTGGTGCCGATTTTGTTGTGTCACCGCTAAAGCTAAACTAACTTAAAAATTTTCTAATATTAGCTTAAATTTAGAGAAATGGTATTCCGTTGTCACCCTAGTTCTAAAATTTCTTTCTAATTTGACAGTACTAAGACGGCGATAAATTGAATAGATAGTGATGTCCTTGTGTTTACACGTGAATTACATTCCGTTATCGATAATGGGTAAGAGAAAGAATGAAACAGAAATTACTTGAAAACGAGTATTATTTCAAGTACAATTATGTATTTTCTTATCTATAAATAAGTTTTATTGAAAATGAAATTCAACCTGTCCTTGTTTTAGCTTCCCAACATCAGTTTTTAATAAATAAATAACGACATGGCTGTATAATTCAATGTCTTTGTCGATCATTGTCAAGTCAATCGGACGAAAACAATATAACCTTATTCTATTAATATAATATTATACAAATTGTAAAACAAAACATAATATTTTATTTTAATTGTAATACATATACATCTTCTGTTTTTACTTAATAATTAAAAAGAAATGAAAAGAGCAACGAGAAGTTTATTATAAAGTTTTTGTTGAAATACTCCACAATTAACAATTTGGAAATTGTTGAAACAAAAGGTTTGTAGTATTTGGACGTCAACGTTAAGAGGTTTTTTAGTGTTTTATCTTAATTCATGTTTATTTTTCAGGTAATGAACCAGATATCCTGTATTAGAGTTTAAGAAAAGTTTAACCAAACAGTAGATTAAAAAGAAGCTCAGCAAAACTTTACCACATAGACAGCAATACAACATGCGAGTTAAAATGTCCTAAAACATGAAAAAATACCAAAGTCTGATCATTCTAACTAAGTTGAATAAAAAAATCTACGAGGTTTTTAAACTCCTGATCTGAGAGTGATTTTTGAGTTGAGGAAGATTGGTAATTTAAATACATTAAGGTGCATTACAAAATTACAAAATCTAACATTTATGAAAACAAATAAAAGTTACTTTAAAACCAATTCAAACTTCAAGAATTGAGTCTATTGAAACTGGTTGAGACAGGGTTAAATTGAAAGTAGTGGGATAGTAAGATATGCACATATTATTTAAGGATTGGTTTCAGATGTTACATTATAATATGTATAAATAAGAGTAAAATAGGATATCTTTATACCTATCTGTATGTCACTTGGACTGAAGATTCTTCAATGACGGTGATGTGTAGTAACTCACTCTTTTCTTTTAATATAAAATTATGTTATTGTATTATAAAAGTGAGAAATTCAGTGATGTTTTTTAATACTCAGTGAATGTATGTTAGGTGTATTTAAGTAATAAATCGGGTATGTAATTTTGTGTTTTAAAGTAAGTATATTTTTACATTAAGTAAGAAAAACTAAAAAGACATGCGCCTAAATTCAGTTGCATTTTGAAAATTGTTAACAATGTTTTTATCAAAAAATCCAGTTGTATAGATAGTCTATGTATAAAATAATTTGATAAAATTTTAGATGTCAGTTAGCTAACTTTGATTTTTAAGAAACTGTTTTCTATGTACAATAGACAATTCAGCTATGTTATTACATTGATAATATTATTTATATTGCATAAAATAATTTAAAAGATACTTTACAAATTTTCACCTAAAACCTTTCACATTTTTTACCTTTCTTTTACTTACTTTTTCTCTCTTACTTGTAATAATATAGTTGTTTTTATAATTATAATACTCATACATAGATTTCTGTCATATCGAGGTAACCATTAGGCCCAATGCCTCTGCCTCTATACAGCATGCATGCATGCAATGATTTAAATTACATCTATGGTGTCTATAAGACAAAGTTTTTTCTGGAGAGCTAAGTGCTTATTACCTAACTTAGTAAAACAATTATAAATGTAACTTTTATAGAATTATAATTAATAAAGAAAACATTTGGATTTTAAGAATTTATTAGGTACTTAATCAACAAAATATAAAGAAAATTAATAACTTCATACCAAGCAGTAGCACCAAAGTTGTCTGAAAAATCCCAAGAAGAATACCTTTAATATGAAATTGAATTTTGTAATAAATTTTTGACTATGTTCCTTCGTGTTATTTTTATATCGCCCCTGCTAAATGATGAAGAAGTGAACATCACATGGATATTGATCTGAGTATGTCTGGAGTTGGTGGCAAATAGTGATCTATCAATACAAAATACCACACAAAATTGTTAATACTTTAACATTTTGCCTATATTTCTTGAAGATAGAAATATCTATTTTGTCCACATGACTTAGGATGTGCAGGTCTGTTAAGACACACATTCAACTTCCATAACAAAAATGTGACCTACACATTTTGTTTGCTTTTCCAACTGATTAAATGATATACTTTCTATTAGCCCCAATAGAAATTTCAAGAATTTATGTTTTTATTTAAATTATTAATAAATGTTGCTTTTCATTCCACACTTTGGATTCTCCTGATGGTAAGAGAAAAGTGTGGCCCCTAGACACCATAAATGTTACATTAAATGTGCGTTGCTGTCCTGTAGCTGGAATATTAAGGCTATTGTGCAAGTATACAGGTAACCTTACCGTCTGGACCAGAAAATAACAAGCCATTATGGTGGCAGTGGCAGGTAACAGGGCAAGTTGCTGCACAGCACTACATCACTTCATCTTGTTGAAAATAATTTGTGCTCGCCTCTTATGAGCTGCCTGGTACAGAGGCACCTGGTCAATTCAACTCAACAGATCCAGACTAACCCAATGTAATATTTTTGTTAATGAGGTGTCTCTGAATCGCTGTAATGTGTGTTAAACCAGGGAAATTTGGGTTCAAAGATATTACTTGGGCTTTGCATTGTGTAGGTAACAGAATGTTATAAGTGAATTTATTACTAACATACAAAAAATCAACAATTTTACCACATATACCTACCTTTTAAAAGTTTATATTATAAAATCCTTTTGTATCATATGAAAGATTTCCTGGAACATGGGGGTGATTTATTGTTGGTTTTTTTTATACCAATATCTGTCCCATCTACGGCAACTATGGTATTGAAAAAAATCTTTCGATGAATCTTTATAGACCAAATGCAAACAGCTTTTTATGTCGAGTCTAAGACTTACTCTGCCATAAAGTTTCAGTTAGTGGTTTTAAGAATTTGATGTGTAGGCATGTGAATTTGTAACATAAATTAAAGTTTTTGTAGGTACCTACCAACAGTTAGGACATCTACTGACTGCCTGTTTTTGTTAGATAAAAAATGCTTCCGCATGCAATAAACAATAGGTGGATGTTTAAATTTACAAGAAGAGAACACCAATTACCTATTATACATTTATGTAGCTAAGTAATTAGGTACCTACCTTTTTGGTAAATTTTATAGTCAACTGCATGGTAATGCTAATGAAATATAGTAGCAATAACATCTTTAATGTTTAGCTGGTTGGAATTGAGATGTGGCTTTGATTTATTTGTGGAATATCAAAGGCATCTTTATTAAATATACAGCACTAGATACTAAAAGGGTTCAAACACAGTACCAAATTTTCATGTCTAATTATGTGATAGGTGGCAAGCTTACCACCAACTGATAACATAATATCCAATCCAATTTTTAAATAGAAAATAGAAAAAAAACCGGATTTTCATTTTGTTGCCTGACCCAGGAATCGAACCCGGAATCTCATGAAGTCAAATGACCCAGCGGTAACGGAGGCGATCATGTTAAATTAATGTTAGAATTATAGAATTATAATTTCGTAGGTAAGTACTTTTTAGACGAATCTACAACAATGCTGATATCATAAAATTTTCTATTTTAATCATAGGGCTATTTTCAGCTACCCTAAGATAACTTAACAATCAATTGTAATAAAACAAGAGTAGTTTA
>NJDC01004959.1:18004-51621 GCA_002245475.1 Calephelis virginiensis
GCAAGCGTATAATTTGCTTACTGTAGGGTTAGATCAATTTGTGTAATTCGTCCACATCCTAGGGCTATTATATTATATTATATTTTAATAAAAAAAAATAGGTAACTGATAACTTGCATACAATAGGTAGAACTGACGTATTTGAACACTTCAATAGAATAAAAAACGAAAGGTTAACATAATGTACAGCATAGTAAATTGCAAAAAACTACACCAATTACAATTAATTAACTTAATATTTTTCTTAATTCCCATTCGATTCTATCAGCAGACAG
Source organism: Calephelis virginiensis (assembly GCA_002245475.1). Classification (NCBI taxonomy): domain Eukaryota; kingdom Metazoa; phylum Arthropoda; class Insecta; order Lepidoptera; family Riodinidae; genus Calephelis; species Calephelis virginiensis. The sequence goes on from NJDC01004959.1 coordinate 18,280, forward strand.
ATTTGGAATAACGTTTTCGTTTTCGATGTCCGTTAAATTAAATTTAAATTAAAACATATTTATTTCAGTGAAAAACATTTACATAATTAGTATGGTGTGGAGATCTTCTTTTAAGTAATTCACTACTTGTGTGAGCAAATCTCACTTTTCCTTTATCTAACTAACATTATTCTTGAAGATTTTATTTTAATTTGAATTAAATTAATGTAGAGAGTCATAATATTATGAATTGGAAAAATGAATAATGAATACCTATAAAAATTGTGTATGTATGTTTGTGTGTTTATGTGTGTGTGTGTGCGTGCGTGCGTGCGTGCGTGCGTGCATGTGTGTGTGTGTGTGTGTGTGTGTGTGTGTGTTTGTGGTTTTGGATGAGAAAAAATCAACACGCAGAAAAAGTTTTTCCGTTTCTTCATACTCAAGCTTTTTCACCCAGGTTTTTAATTTCTGTTTACGTACTTTACAGGTGTTTACATATATTTTTAGTTTTCTGTTTATCGTGTTATATAAGTAGGACGTCTATTCTAAGTATGGGCGTTTGGCGAAAGCTGTTTTTGCATTGCTTTTGATAGCAATAGTACTTATCCTTCTTGTAATTAATAGATAAAAATAAAAATATATCTTCACGCTCATATCCACGAAGAGTTAGGCAGCGGCACAACCAGGGTACCCACGACTAACCGAAGACACTAAGTCCCACAATGTGATAGGTGGCAAGCCTATCGCCAACCTGGCACGTATCCAATCCCGAGCAACGTTTTTTTTAATATTAATAGATTTGTGAATTTTTGTAACTGCATTTAATACATATAGTTTCCTCACTGTTAATAAATCACTCGTCAAATAAAGATCTTTGTTAGATATCGAAAGGGTTTAAAAAACATGGTTTTTAGAAGCGAACGTTGTCCTCTTTCTACTTTTAAAATTTTTATTTTTGTTGCACCGCCCCAAACTGGGATGCAATAACAAATAATGGCTTGAGCTATCGATATGTATATTTGTTTTAATAAGAAGACTGGAGCTATGTATCTCATATATTCAATATCCAAATAAGCTTCCTAATACGGTTATTAAGTTGTTCAATATGATCATGCCAAGAAAGTCGTGAGTAAACCACAATACCTAAATCTTTGGTGTTTGTTACTTTTTCTATGTTTGGGCAATCACAAATAAAACTGCTAGAATAATGGTTACAGCTATGAATTTTAATAGTAAAATTTTGTAGTGGTTTATTTTTGCAGGTTAATGAAAAACATATGAAATTTGTTTTCTCAATATTTAGCGTAAGTAGATTACACTTGCAATAATGGCCATTTCTAATTCAGCAGCCATGTCCCAATCACTGTCTGAGAAGACAATAGCAGTATCGTCAGCATAAGAAAATACCTGAGCGCCATCTATCCTCATCTCACATAGGTCGTTTATATATAAAAGGAAAAGAGTGGGCCCAAGTACGCTTCCCTGGGGTACGCCGAACACTATAATTCCGTCTTCACTAATATGTTCGCCTAATTTAACTTCTGCTTACGACCTGTTAAATAGCTTGTCATTTTAAAGGAATTCCTCTATCACCATTTTGTTCGAGTTTTTGTAAAAGGATGGGTGCAGTGACAGTGTCCAAAGCTTTTTTTGAAATCGAGGAAAACTTTAAGACATTTTTTACTACTATCAACTTTTTTAGTAATATACTACTTTGCTTACTTACTGCGTCTTTTGTTGATAATCCTTGTCTAAATCCATATTGAGAGTTTCATAGAATATTAAATTTGTTGAAATAGCTAATTAATCTTTTGTTAATGAGTTTTTCTAATATTTTAGAAATTGACGGTAACACTGGTATCGGCCTACAGTTGTTTACATCACTTTTGGACCCATTCTTATAAACGATTTGTTGAGATATTAGGAAAAATTCCCTTCTCCAAGTATAAATTTGCTAATTGGACAATCCGTAAAAATGAAGCTAATAAATTTAGGGTTGAAGTATCAAACAAATTTTGGTTTTTCATTCTTCGAAGATCGACATTATTTTAAGTTTTGAAAAAATCGGTATTGTAATACAGCACTACAAAATAAAAAGGAAGGCATTATTTGTAAAATTGACATTTGTATCTGTCAATTTAGTTTCTAAGATTATAAAACAGGCTAAAGGCAGGTCTGTAAGGTTCGTGACACTTGCCACTCGACGTTCTCTGCCCACCTCGCAAGGAACACAGTTCGCAGTATTACTCCACAGTATTCATTCAGCAATGGAATCGACAAACTATCCATAACATGGCGAAAGTGAAAGTTTAAAAATATTATAAATGTTATTATATTTTTTTGTAAAAAAAACAATATCGAACGTATTTATCTAATAATTAAAGTCACAATTATTGTGAAATAAATGATAGTCAACAACAATGACAAATTTGACTATGTAAAAAAGTTGTGGCATGATGTGTGTGCAGACTGCTGACGGCCCGGCGCCGGCACCGCGCGGTTGTGGGTGTGGCGCGCGCCTGGGAGTGGCGCTCCGTGCCCGAAGAGGAGCTGCTGGAGATCGGGGAGGCCGCCATGGTGGAGCGGGCCGTGGTCTACCCGCTCCACACGCCGCTGGAGCTGTGTCCGCTCTCGCGGGACACGCTCGTGCGGCTCAAGGCCGACGTGGAACGGCTGCGCGTGCAGGCCGCCAGGTACACACACACACACACACACACACACCGCTCAACCGCCACCTAACTAGGACTTTTTAAATATTAAACTTCGGCCGTTCAGAGAATGCGTTCCTGACACCTATCAGTTAGTCACGACTAGTGATGGGCACAACATAACACTGAGTTCGTTACCGTTCCTCCAAAATTAACCGCCACGTTATTTTTAAGATTATTTTCGTTTTGAATTGGCGGAATCATTTAAAATTTATATTTTAGTTATTAAGTGGAAACCACAAAAGGGTAATATTAATATTATAAAATTGCTTTATTTATTCTTTGTTACAAAGTTACAATCTGTATTTCTATGCAATAAAGTATATTGAGTTGAATGTGCGTACGGAATATTAATCAGACTCCGATTCGCTTGAGGAGGTGGTGTCTTCATCATCATCTTCGCCTACATGTATAATTATATTATTATCAATAACAGAATCATGTTCCACAATCAGATTTTTAGTCTTCTCAACAACCTTTGCCCAGTCATCTCTTGTGACTTTCCAGCAGGCTTCTTTTAATCTCTTTCTTCTTCATCATCTTTTTCGTGCTGAATGACGGGGAAGGATTGTGGCGGGCGGCGTAACCTTTTATTTGAGTCCAGATTAGCTCAATCGCGTTATATTGGCAATGATACAGTGGAATTCTTAAAACGCGATGACCGTACCAGTGAGCCAGCTCACCGATTTCGTATCGCACATTTGCCGCTTTATTTTCTTTAACTAATTTAATTAGCTCTGGTTTTAGCATCTGACTATTTGCGTCAATGTTTTTTGCTTGTAACCAAGCCACCATTTCTTCTTTTTTATTAGCTTGAGTAGGTAGTTTCTGTATCTGAACCGAGTGATAAGAGGCATTATCCATGAATATTACAGAAGGCTCTGGTAGGCTGGGCAAAAGCATGTTATGGAACCACTCTTTAAATGTAGTGGCATTCATTTCCTCGCGGTAGTAATTTGTGATTTTTGATTGAAATGCCAGTAACGCGTTCTCCACAAAGCCGTATTTTGCAGAACCTGCGTGGCATATTATCAGACGGGCCCCCTTACCCATTGGTACTTTCGACGTCGACGCTTGTGTATCATCCGTCCAAGAACAGGAAACCGTGTGATTGGCGTTTAGCCATGTCTCGTCAATGAACACGACTAAAGTATAACTTAAAAATCAATAGTCGAATAATGGTAAAATAATATGAGACCATCTCGGAGTAGTGAACTCTATCTCATTCTTTCGACTTAGCTTTAAAAATAATTATAAGGGGGTGCATCTTTTACCGATGTATCCAGTAGCTTATAAATACCTACATAAAAAACGAAAAATATAAAAATTAATGCTAAAGAATAGAAATACATAAAAGTAATAAAACATATTAAATTTGGTATGTATTAGATACCATACTATATACTAATTTTATATATAATTTACGTAAATTTATTGTTGAACATTTACGTTAACTATATATAAAATTTGAACGTACATACATAAACCTACATAATATACTACGCTTAGATAAAAAGTAACTCAGTTAAAAAGAAATCAGTTAAGATGGCAGAGAATATTAACACAAAAAAAATATTGAGAATCAAAAAACATTTTTAGCTTATGTTTATACGGTCATTTAGAGGGAGATTTCCTAATATCAACAAAGAGAGCACTCGTCTTCATATATTGTGTTGTTACTTTCTTAAATTAAAACCTTTAGGATGTTAAATGATAGAAGCCTAAAATTTAACGGACACATTTTTTGTGCTAAAAACCTGTATTCCAATCCGTGAAATGATTCCATAAAAGCAAATCATTTCTTAGAAAAGATCTAGCAAATCAACGATATGCCACTAGAGCTACTTTCTATTGTATCGGTTATCTAAGTTTACTTGAAGCATAAACATAAATCTATACAATAACTCTTTATTGTTCCAAATACAGAGAAATTATAAATACATTAGAAAAAACTTAAACTATAAGATACACAAAGGCAACCTTATCGCCATGTCAGCGATCTCTTCCAGGCAACCCTGAAGTATGGAACCAGATTGAGCGAGATACTGTACAATGGTACTCAGAAAAAATATAAAAATGCATCTAACACTAAACAAAATAAATCATCCTAAAAGCAGAAGCCTGTAATTATAGATATTTTAATTAAGAACAAGCAAGAGTAGTCAAATGCAACCTAAATTTCAGTGAACGTACAAAGTGACGGCTAAGCATACTTTTAAAAATAATAATATTTGGAGCTCTCCTGATATCCACGGGGAGAGAATTCCACAGCCTCACAGCTTGCGAGGTAAAAGAACGGCTATAGTAACTGGTGTTTCGAGAGGGAACTTAAAGAGAATAAATATTATCATTGAACCTGAGGATTTCTTACCTCACTGTTACAAAACTTAAAATCTCTCCTTTAAACAAGAAGGCGCAAATGGATTAAAGACAATAAAGTACAATTTATTTTTAAGCTAACAGTCCGCTTGTCGCTTTCGTTTAACGTGGTGTATGAATAAAAATTAAGAATTTGGTTTCCTTCACTAGCTTGTTTTTCATTTTTGTTTGTACATAATATTCATATTTTAATTTTTACCATGAAATTTAGAATTTGACTATAGTTTATTTTTACAAATTTACTTTTGGATTATTTGATTACTAATTTTCTTGTGTTATACTTAGTTTCAAACCGTTGACAGAATGTACCCTTAAAAATTTTAACCTCGCGAAAGGTTTTCCACTGTCGTCCCGGTGACAACCTTGTTACGTTCTGAAGCAAATTTATGACAACTCGCAATCCATCTGTATATGTGTTTGTGTGTGTGGGGCAGGTCGGCGACAGCGTCGGGCGCGCAGCTGGAATGTCCCTTGTGCGGTACACTACCCATGCCGGCGCACGCCATGCGCATACACCTGTGCTCCAACGCGCACAAGGAGAAGGAGGAGGACTTCCGCATCATCGACGTCTAGCCTCGCTTCGGGTTTCACGTTTTTATTAAGTCATATAAAGGGCTATGAAGATTTTGGCTTACCTACTGTTCGGCAATTTGGCTTTTTTTCAAAATTGCGTTCACTGATAATTCTTTCAAAAATGGATAACTAATATCAATACAAATAAAAAATATTCTGAGAAAAAAACTCTTTAAGTGTCACATTCCGAAGATAAAAACAACTAAAGTTTTACTATTAAAGGTCACGACTTTACGGGTTTCAGACAGGTTTACTAAGTTACAACTTTGGGAACTCATATCTTCGAAATGTGACACTTTACGCGTTATTGCCTCAGATTACTTTTTATTTGTATTGATGTTAATTATCCATTTTTGAAAGAATTATTAGTGAACGTGATTAAAAAAAAAACAGAAACGGCGCACACTAGGTAAGCCAGGCTTCATACAAAAATCTTTAAGGCTCTTTCGTGAGTGTTTCACTCCTACCTTCATTCTACATTAACTCGATATGTTTGATTTTCATAATAAATGTTAATTTTCAATCACTTTGTACTGTATACCTATACAATATAGCAACATTCTTGATATGGCTGATATTTTTTAAGCATATAGTTAACACAAAACGTCTGGCGGACATAATATAGATTTATTACATTTATTTTCTAGTTTTTTTACGTAATATTTTCACCACCTTTATTTTAAAGCTGTGATATTTAGTTTTTCCAGAAAACAAGGCACTTTATTCGGACTTTGTACATTTGACTGTATTTTTTAAAATCTTGAGCTTAAGTAAGTGGCGACGCTTGCAGTTGTGACGGCAGACATTGTCGCCTGTCGACGGCAGTTTAATTTCTTCTAAGTTTATTTTCATTATTTGTGAGAAAAATAAAATACTTTAAGATATTTTTGACTTTTCAAAAATTGTCCTGTGTCATTCAAAATTTCAGTTTGTTTTTGAATTAGCGTTTTGTAATTTCATCACAAATTAGTACGTTTTCAAAAGTTAAGTAAGTTTATTACGAAATCGGTTTATTACAAAAATATTAGATTTTTGAATATGCTCATAATCTCATCCGATTTAGGACATTAAGTACCTATGTATTGTTTTACCATAAGTTTATGTTTTAAGTTTAGTTACATGTTTGATTATTTGGCTGTGATAAGTTTGAATGGTGTTAACAGTTACTAGTGTAAAGATTTAAATTTCTGCGAAGGAAGTATATTGCAGTTATAAAATGTATTTATATTCAAAAATCAAAAGTTGTTGCTGTTAAAAGTATATAAATAAAAAAATACAAAATAAAAAAATAACAAACGAAAATGCTACAAAACAAATGTGACTGATTCTCATTCTTTCATGTCGAGTCAATTGTATACGACGGATGTTTGTTCATTTAATGATTGATTAGGTTAAGGTTAACTGTTGAAGTGATATTGAGTGAAAGGTACATGACCATACATTATCGCCAGTATGTCCCTTATAAATATATTTGAATATTCGATTTATTAATTATAAGTTCCTGTGTAGGGTATAAGTTGAACCATTTTTTTTTGTTTTCAGCTTAATTAGTATATTGATGTTAAAGTATTGTGACAGCTTTCGTTCAAATAAAGCCTTATTACAACTGTTTGCGTCCTTGTATTATTTTGTGTTAACTCTTTGGCCGGGCCTATCCCGCAGGGTTTACACTCGCTAGTCGGAAGTCTGATGTGCTGCTGCACGTTTATCGCGTTTCTTAATAGTATTTACGTTTGATTGTCATTTAATACTCTACAAAAAAATTATCACATACAATAATAAAATAAACAAAACTGCAAGTATAACCAAGTTGACAACCGTTGAATCGTGGAGTAGCGATTTTAGCGACGCTTAGCGCAAAACGTTTGTTAACGTAATTTCCCTGGCGTACATACGCACAGTACTACTATTTAAATTTTGTGCTTCGGCTTTACAATTTTTACTCTTTTCACTTTTTATTATACTAGCTGCTACCCACGGCTTCGCCCGCGTAGTCTATTTATTTAATATTTAACTCTCCAACGCTACCCGTTGAAGTTTTAAGATGAAAAACGGCCTACGTCCTTCTTCAAACTTTAATCTATTTTTATTCATCATCTAAAAAGTATTAGACGATGATGTTCTGGAAAGAATAAATTTAGAAAGTAGTGCACTGAGCACAACCGTTCCATAAGGAGTTAACCACGCGCATACCACGCGTCTGTGTCGCGCGGTCTTTAAACTATAGTGTTGTAATGATTATATTCTATTTGATAGTGTTATTTTAAAACTGCGATATTACCTATCTCCTAAGATATTCATTCAAATCGAGTGGTGTGAAATGCAATTTTGTTTTAAATTAAATGACTTATTTTTTTGGATAAGGATTAACCTTCGCAAATAATGCATTATTTTGAAACAAATTTGGTTAGCATAAAAAAAGGTTATAGTGAGCTAACCTTAAAAAACAGAAATGTGCTGTCGCGGACTTTTTTTTAGGACTTTTATAGGGGAACAATTCTTTCATACATGATTTTTACGAAACTTTCACCGTTAACGCAGCGCACGCTCTCAATAGGAAAAAATAACCGATTTTAAAACATTTATCATTGGTACTCCGCTCCTATTGATTTTAGCGTGATGATGCCTATAGCCTTCTTCAATAAATGGACTTTCTAACACTGAAAGTTCAAGCAAACAAACAAACAAACTCTTTAGTTTTTTAATATTAGTATAGATAGTATAGATTTTGGTTCCGAGCTCTTACAAAAAATATAGACGAACTGCTTTCCTACCAACTTAGTCATAAAAGGCGATTTTGGTTCATTTTATTTAGAGAAAAATCTGGAAAATTAATTTGTCTATACTAAACACATTTAGCGGTGACGTGGTTTTGCACGTTTCCATGTTTATATTCTTTTATAATAGGGTTGATAAGTATACTTTTGATTAAATTATCGCTATAAAAGGTAGCCTATGTTCTTTCGTTCCTCATTAAGTATCTAAATACAAAGTTTTCTGCTATATTTTCAAAAATGACGATTTTCCATACGACGATTTATCACCTGTTTTTACCCCAATTTTCGCTTTAAAAAGTAGCCTATGTTCTTTCATTCCAAATAAACTCTTTTTACCCATTCTCCCTCATTTTTTAGTGATAAAAAGTAGCCTATGGTCTGTCGTTTATCATAAAGTGTCTAAATACAAAGTTTCACAGTTACAGCTTTAAAAATGACGAATTTACATATGAACAGTCATCCCCTCTTTTTATCCATTCATCCCCATTTTTTACTATAAAAAGTAGCCTATGTTTTTTCGTTTATCATAAAGTGTCTAAATATCACGTGTCTAAATACAAAGTTTCACTGTTACAGCTTTTTGTAATGACGAATTTCCATATGATCATTCATCCCCTCTTTTTACCCATTCTCTCCTATTTTTTTTTGCAATAAAAATAGCCTATGTTGTTCCTCAGGGTCTATTCTATCTCTGTACGAAACTTTATCAAAATCGGTTTACTGGTTTAGGCGTGAAAGCGTAACAGACAGACAGAGTTACTTTCGCATTTATAATATTAGTAGGGATTGGCTGACCTAATCTAAATTTAAGCGAAATGATTAATTATGTAATAACAACTCTATAAAGAAATCTTTAAAATACATTTGGCTTTCCAAAGCTTGACGAATATAGCCAAAGCGCATAATTTAAATAGTACAACTATAATGTACGCGATTTAACAATCTAATCAGGCATATTTTAAGAGGAAATCACTGTTACTATTGGAAAGCTAAGTTTGACAGTCGACAGACAAACCCGCCTATGAAACTATATTACTCCTGTGGTCGTAATAAGAGCGCTACACAAAATATGCAATGTTACGCTAGCTTCTGCCCGCAAATGTCACAGTGAGATCCGAGAAAGAGTGGAATTGAAAAAAAAGTGTTGGTGTTAAAACAAGATAAGGCATGTTCTGCTATCCGTTAATATGAAAGATTGGCAATACAGAAATACATTGCAAATATGGATGGATATAGGTCCCCAAAAACCTAGGTTGATAGTCAATGATCTAATTGATTGGGTTTTATCCGAGGGTGCTGTCAAAAAAAAGTAACGCCTATCAAATTACATCAGGTTCAGTAGTAATAGAGCTTAATGGCCCCACCATATACATATACATATCTACGACTACTTTATTTACTCTCTGTTCGGCCCTTAAAGCCCAGTGAAGTTGCAAAAAAGCGGGGTTGCAAAAAAGGCGGGTTGGTCTTTTGAAAAAAAATGTTTTATTTATGACTTCCATAATTTTTTTCACGTTTTATAAAACCTTTATCGTTTTTGCTTCATATGCTTGCCACTTATCACATTGTGGGACTAACCGACTTCAGCTAGTGGTATGTTGTTATATACAACCAAGGCAGTTGTGTCTCTGCCTACCTTTACAGAGAAAGGACTTGAAGTTACTTTACTTTTACATTTTTTAGGTAATACCGATAGCGCCATACTTCTACTCTTCTGATAAGTTATCAGCTACATTTCATCATTTCACTATGTACATATTTTTGAGTACCTACCTACCTACTTAGGTACTGAATTACCGACAAACATACAGTTGATCTAATATTATTTTCATAGAAAGGTATAGCTTTTATAGGTAGATGCTATGATGATATACCTATGATGGTTTATATGGACGTGGATACTTTTTTGTGTTGTGTGTCTTTTTCTCAGTTGATTATTCGACGACACAGTTGTGTTTTTACATTTAATTGAACAAAAAACATCCTACTAGCAATCGAATAAAAATACGTACTGCTTTTAAAATTTGCCTCTACAACAAAAATAAAAAAAATATTCACACGTATCTACCCTTTATTTCATATCTTACAACAAATATGTACCAAATCATTTTTTTTATTTCTAAGGTAGATTTTCAATGTAGTACCTAACTCTCTCATGTTTTATAAAAATTGCCAATATATATAGGTATGTAATACGTTTCCATAAGGGTTTGTATTTATGTGTGAATTCTACTCGCATTTGTGCTACGGTTCATTATTTTTTCGCCGTCTGCATGACACAATTATGGGAAAGCAAGAGGCGTGTAATGTATAACGTAGGCCGTGTATCAGATATCACTAACGCAAACAAGCTTATAAGCCACCAATGCAAATAGGTGGGTATTCTATTACTAGCCTGCGCCTGCCGCATTGTGCAACATGAGCGTGAGTGCGATGTTATGGTTTTTTCGATCTCGGTCCCAAAGTCTGGTCAAAATTGGATCGGAAGGTTTGGGTAGCCGGTAAACTTGCACGGTAAATCTAACATCATGACCTCAGGACAGCGACTCGCCTGTAACCTCAGTGGTGTTTACAGGCCACGGCTGTCTCATACCACCAGGAGACCCATGTGTTTGTTCGCTTACCTATCACATAAAAAATATACCTACCATGACAAACACACAAGCCGACAAACATTAAGAAGCCTCCCTGTCACATATCCCTATTATTTTTCTGTAATATCTTCAACAGTTATGTAACTCTATAGATACAAAGGTAAATAACGCAAAAACATTCAACAAAACAGGTTTAAAATTTTATTGAATATATATTAAAGCAAAAATACACGAATAGTTATTTTAACCTTGATGTTGTTCGGTCGTCACTGGTCACGTGTAGGTACTTGTTAATATGTACTATATACAAAAGTACAAAACATTACACGTTTTGTGGACATACAAATTTGAATAGTAATATTGTGATAACAGGTAGAGTCGTCAGATGAATACAGTACAGTAACCGGTTTTCCGTATCGTATATTTCATTATCCCACAGTACTAGACTCAAATGCCGGCGGAGGCTCGCGGCTACCAATAGGTATTTGTGTTGAAAAAGTGCCTTGCGTACTAGTATCCGTACTAATAAAATTTTAGTGTGAACACAAAAAGTTATGCTGTGTTAATATTATTACAAGATGTGGACTCAAGAGGATGTACAAGCCGTACTCGCGTAAGTTTTTTTAACTGTGATGTACCTACCTAGGTAGGTGTTTGACATAATTTACGAGATTGTAGAGTTCGACTTTTGTAATATACTTGTCTTGGTAATATACCTTCTTGCGGTCATAACATCAGTGCTCACCAGTGTTTTACTCTGGTTTGAGAGGTGAATTATTTTGTGAAATATATGTGTAGGCAGTAGGTATTTATAGGTAGTTTACCTAATCTTGCGCGAAAATTCTAAAATTAGCCGCAAAATGTAAACATTTTGGATATTTCCTGTTTGTTTGCCGATACAACTGAAAAGAAGTTAAATTATTGGTTAGGTATATAATTTTAATCATAATATGGCAAACGTAGGTGACTAAAATAGTCATGATTATATCATATTGTGCCTGCCAATGTAAACATAATCCAGTTTAATTCCAGTTTTATTACGATTTTACTGATAACGATTTTAAAATATTAAAATTGTGTGTGTGTGTGTGTGTGTGTGTGTGTGTGTGTGTGCGTGAGTGCGTGCGTGCGTGCGTCTTTTTTTGTTTGAAAGCTTTTTACAAAGTAGTCCGACTTTGAGAATTCTTTCTTTTTTGGATAGGGTTGGTGTAATTTAAAACAATTTAGCAATAGGTCATCGCTTTTTGAAGTAGGTTTTTATTTTATTTAATTGTTTAGGACGTTTCTACAACTTGATTATACCAAAGACAATTTATATCTACTAATCTCTGATTATACTTAACTTAATCAGTAGACAGAAGAAGTAGCGTGCGCTGAGACCCTTTTCCATTTACACAACGAATGTCTGGCTATAGGATGAGAACCGTCGTATCCTCGGATCTTATCAGAACCTGAGATACATTTGTTCGGGTATTCCGTACTATCCGACTAGGGTGGTGTCAAGGGTCTCCGAAAAGAGTAATGAGTAAGGCAGGTCTGCAAGGTCGATACTCTCTGCCTACGTCCTATCCCGCAAGTATGTGTATGCCTGTGTGATTTTGAACTAATTACAACTATTTTAAGACTTCAAAACAGGCGAGGCGTATCGGCGGCACTGAACGTATTCAATAGTTGTACCTATTAGATAATAATTACAGTACCTCTATTTCGGTCGATAAATTGTGCCATCATCGAACATCGACAGTTTGCATACTATGGAACTTTTGAGTAGGTAGGTAGGTACAATGTGACGAAACTGGTGGTATTTTGCAATATTTAATCTTTTTGGTACATTGATAACTGATATACCTAAGTCATAACAATAAATATTTTCAATATTAGGTAGGTATAATACATTTTAATACTTTTAATACTTAGGTTGTTTTTAGGTTTCTCCCTGGTAAGATAACCAATTCATGGCACTTAATGAACTTTATGCATTCATTAGGTAATTACTCTCTGCAGCCTTTTTATACATGCAATTCGTAAACAAGCACAAATTAGTACTAATGTAGTATGTTACCATGATTGCGAACAAACAAGGTGGGATATCAAATATATCGTTAGATTTTTTAGAGTAATCTAACAAATTAATTGTGTTAGAAAATATAACATAGGAACTTTTACACAATAGGTATTGGTAGTAATTCGCAGCAGTCCAGAGAATAACATTAAAAGTGGGTAGCCAAAGTTAGCCAAACAATAAAAGTCTTATCAAAATCGGTTCAACTATTTCGGAGATTAGTTCAAACATATAGAACACATATTCGTTTTTGTTAATGGCCAAATAGTATTTTTAATGATGACACAATTCGCAATTTCATGATTCTTGCAACTGATAGCATTACAATACACACAAGTTGAATCTGTAAATATGTATATGATCAGTGATAATCTCTAGCTGGAGTATAGCTACTCAGACCTATAGGTACGGCGGCGGACAACGCAGATTTGCAGGTTTGCACTTGCAGGGCGGAGGTATGAACCGCCGCGCTTGTTTTGAATGCCTCTTATTGAATATTTCATAATAAGTAGCTATCGTCAAATAGTCTGTAATAATACACGCCAAGTAAACTCTAATGTCTTCCGTTGAACTTCGATATACAATGGTAGGCACGACATTCTTATCTCGCTAATGTTTCTCGAGTAAGTACAGTGTGTACATCGACACTGGGGGAGCCAGATATAATCAATAAGACCAATGTTAGTGTTGAAGACTTGCGATACTTGACCTTGCCAGCTCTCGACTGAAGACCTGGAGAATAAGTCGAGTTAACATCAAAGCTCTCAAAGTTTTAGATTCACCGTTCCATATTTTTAAAACCGTCAAATTATGCAAGTAAGTCCACATTCCAATTACTAACAGTTATTATATTCTTAATTTTATTTTTAGTATCCAGCGCCAAGGTTAAGTGGTGACGTGTAGGTACCTATGTAGGTAAGAATTTGCTGTTGGCAAGTCTAGAATTTAGTAAGTATTTACAAAAATGATGATGGTACCTAGTGAAGTTTGTTGGTGTTGACTGCAGCGTGCCAAAGGTCATTATTTCTTTTTTTCTCCATCCATTAATTATTCCTTCATAACTATGAAGCTAATGTGTGAGGATGTTAAGAGATATCGCGCTGCTAGACTAGAAAAATATCGTGGTACCCGGGATTTTATTCCTTCTTATTTCTGTAACCACATCGTCAGTGTCCGCCTTTGTCGGGTTCCGTGCGGGAATGTATCTAGGGTAACCGGTTAACTTGCACACATAGCGCCATAAGATAGTGGCGCACCCTTAACATCTATGTTATTTAAAGGCGAATATTGTTTCTGCTGCGAGAGGAAATAGATAACATTCGCCCTCATAAAAATACACAATATTATCTATAGGTACAGTTCCATTTTCTAGACCTAAATCCTGAAGGCCACAGCCCACAGGAACAGCACGTGTGGTAGAACCGGCTCTCTCAGCTCAGCAATTTGATCCGTTGTAAGATTTCTCCTCCGATTAGAATCAGATGTACTTCCCTCGATATCTGAGAACTACTGTTGGCTATTCAAAGCCCTTTTCTGAGTCAGTCTTAGCACGTCTGTTCTCGGTCCTATTGTGTTTACAGTGAATAAATTCAAATGTGTATGTGTAATGTGTAGGTATAGACCATATTATGGACGTTTCATTGGCAGAACACAGAAGCGCGCTTAGTCCAAAGGTCTTGTTTTTTTTTTGTTAAAGAACTGAATATGCGAAAGGAATCTCTGAGTATTATTTTGGATTGGAATGAATTTTTCGACCGGATGTTACATTTATAGCTACTTAATAAAATGTAGGTATGTACATGTAATGTAAATACGAATGTTCTAGTATGTAATTAATTGATTAATCCACCTTGCCTATAACAATGTACCTACTTATACTTTTCATGATGCTAATCAAGCAGTTTAGAAAGTCCCAACTAAGTAATTACGAGTATTATGCAGGAGTCAATTAAATTGCTAACAAAATACACGTCGAGATGAAGTTATTAGGTAAGTATCCCTTCATGTACACAATCCCTGCCCAAATGGTGTTTCAATTATACTACTGCATACAAGTTACAAATGCCCTAAAATGTTATTTAGGCATCTACCTGTTCAAGTTTTGACAATGCTTCATTATTTGTACGTAGAATTGAAATGAAATAACAATGCTATAAAAAACGTCTTTAGTAGGTAGCTGTAAGTAAGTACAAAAGGGTTGATAGAAAAATGATAAAATGTAAGTTTTATGAAATTTATAGGTGATATTATATAATATTTTAACAGGCATGGAAGGTACACCGTGGATGTAGAGAGGAGAGTGTGTGCAGAGAATAGTGTGGATGGAGCGTTGGGTACAAGCTATTTCAAAGCGAGGTTTTGAGTCGAAAAGCTAGACTCGCTTTGCATAATTCTGTCCGGAAGCGAAAGTTGGGTATGTCAGAAAAAGAATGAAAGTAGAATAAATAGGGTCGAAAGGAGAGCGCTATGGAAAATCTGTGATGTAACGCTCGCTGACCGCATTTGTAACAGTGACATCCGAGAAAGAGTTGGATTGAAAGAAAGTGTTGGTGTTAAAATGCGAAAGGGCATGCTGCGCTGGTTCGGTCATGTAGAAAGAATGACAGATGAAAGATTGACAAAGCGGATATACAATGCGAATGTGGATGGATGAAGGTACCCCGGGAGACCAAGGTTGAGATTCCACGATCAGATCAATCGGATATTATCCGAGGGTGGTGTCAAGAGTCTCCGCAACCGGCGTGTTTATTTAAAAAAGGGTAATGAATGTGAAAGAAGCCAGACAGGATTGTGAGGTCTGGCACTCGATACTCTCTGCCTACCCCGTAAGGGACTTGTCGTGAAGATATGCATGTTTGCGTGTATATTACATATGTCTATATATTATATTATATTATTCAGACTTTGTGTTCTTCTAAAACATTTATTTTTGTAATTGTGGCTTTTCATAAAAGTAAATTAGGGTTAGTTCGCCTGTTCACGTCGACGGTCCAAGTTCGCGTCTATTTCGCGGAGATCGTTTAAAAAATACTGAAAATTAAGTATATTAGCACTCTAGGGAATCAAAAGTAAAAAAAATATTAAAAAATCTGGCCATAATACCTACATAATATACATAGATACACAGACAAAAGAACCGTATGCATTACTTTTCCTATTGAGAAAAAATAATTAATCTCAGCATGCAAAAAGTGTGAAAAAAAAACTTTGTTTTAGTATAAAGAAGTACATTACAAACATGAGATTTTAATTTTTTTACTAATATTATTATGCATTAAATTACGAATTTGCATCCAAATACCTATGAACATAGAAAAAGATGCAGATGTCGAAATTCGAACGCAAACTGGGTGAATGGGTAATGCCATACCTTTTTGCGTTTACTTTTTTATTTAATTAAATTTTATTAAATTAGATCAGAAAGTTACAAGTAGGTGTTGGTAGAGTGCTTTGCATCACCACTCATCATCAGGACTGGTACCTACCACAGCTCTAGTAAGTAGCAAACGCATTGCCGTGTTTCTGACTTCTTCCAGTCACACAGAAACATCTGTATTATAAATTTTAGCTACATAAAAGTATGTTATTATCTTCACCTTCGTATCCCCGAAGAAGCTGGCAGAGGGACAACCAGGGCACCCATGTTTAGCCTGAGATACTTAGTCCCACAATGTGATAGATGGCAAACCCATTGCCAACATGGCACATGTTCTATCCCTGACCCTACTTTAATTATTTCTATGTGATAAAATAGCAAACACGCATACGGCTCTCTTAATGATAAGGTAACCTTGGCCTAAAGACACAATAGATATTACAGGTGTGTTGCTGTCCTGTGGCCGGGATGTTAGGCCTATTGTGTAATTCTGCCATCGAGCCTTCCCTCCGGACCGGTACAGGACAGAGTCATTATGGCGGCAGGAATAAGTAAGGCGGTGGATTCCTACTAGTACAAGTAGCTGCACATCACTCTATCACTAGTGGTCATGTAAGTGATGGCCTACATTTATGAGCAGTGCTCGCCTCTTACGAACACCTGGTATCGAGACAGCGGACCTGGACCAATACAGGTTTTTATTAAAAAAATTGAAAAAAAAATTGTCCAATGCGGAAATCAAACTCGAGGACCCCATAAGTAGGCTTTAAAGATAAATCATTTGAATTATAACCAGCTCAACCAGCAGCGGTTGGATATTTGATACAAAAACCTCCAATCCATGCCTATAATCACTTGATGCTGTTTGAACAAACTACTTAATAAAACGACTTTGGCAGCTATTTATTCCGCCCATGAAAAAAGTATTGCAAAGATAAAGTACTGACCAATAATGAAAAACTTCACACGATATGTTAACAAAAGTTAGAAAAAATTGAATGAAAGTAAAAGTTTTTGTAAAGCGGCTTCGAAACATCTTGTGTAAGCCACACAGAACGTGCTCGATGTGAAATTTCTGAAAGACAATATGCTACCTGCAGATTGTACAAAATCTTTTTAAGATTTTAAAAATTGTGTGACCAAGTGGTGCACTGCTTGCTGTGTGACCAAGTGGTGCACTACTTGCTGTGTAACCAAGTGGTGCACTACTTGCTGTGTGACCAAGTTTTGCACTACTTGCTATATGCAAACGATGCTGCACTTTTGAGCTCCACACTACCTGAACTGCAAACACTAGTAAGTGTTATGAATGATGTTTTAAAAGAGAAAGACAAACATTGGAATGCGAATAAAATCAAAATAGTATATAAAAGAGACATAGCCAGAACGGGTGCACGAGTTTTAGTAGACCTTGTAGTGCTGGAACAAATGAATGACTTGGTTTATCTCGTTAGTGCTTTTAGAACGGTATGGATTTTGGACGTATTGTGGTAAAGTAAGGTCAGTAAAGGTAAGTAGAAAGGACAGTAAGTGTTGGAAAGAGCGTAAATGTAGCGTTTAAAAGTTCCGAAAAATATGTAGTGTTACGCTCACCGTTTTGCATTCGAAATAGTGGTATCAGAGAAAGAGTGGGATTGAAAGAGAGCATTGTTACAAAAACGAGTAAGGGCATGTTCCGTTGGTTCGGTCATGTTGTAAGAATGGCAGACAAAAGATTAGCAATACAAACATACAATGCAAAGGTGTATAGATATAGGTACCTGAGGATATCTAGGTTGGTATTCCATCGTTTAAATATAAGAGGCTTCTTTGTATACTACGAGTATCTACCTGCTTACTTACAACTAAATTTAAGTTTAGATACATTCCTCTAAATACTTCTCGATTCAAATAAATAAATATGTAAATATATTATTACGTATGGTATTATGGTAAAAATTGTGTTATCAGTTTCTTTTGTTATATTGTGATGTGATATCGTTGGGGGCTATCGAGGGTCACGAACGCCTGAACACGCTTATTCGGTAAACAATATTTTAGTGGTTCAGGAGCTTGCTACTGGTCAACATGGCTCAAGTTGTATCAGGGACACAAGTCGCTAGGTAATTATTTCTACAAATCATGTGTATTTAATACCTGGATTGGTTGAGAGTTCATTATCAACTCTTATTGTGAGTGTTCAGGATTTCATTCTCGGTTTGATCAAAAGTTTTAGTCTAATGTATGGATGGACGGATGTATAAATATAGCCTGTAATTATGTATTTATGCTTAAAATGCTAAGTGTTATGATGTCGGGCTTCCTTGTCAAAAGATGAAGAAGCCCACTATTTAGTCCAGAATAAAAATGACGATAGATCATCCACGAGCAGCGTTACGATTTAGGGGTTAAGGGTTTATTAACTCTATAAAAAAAAATACCTGCCTTCATCATGGACACTGAAAAAGTCATCAGAAAATATGGAAAGATATGACATGACATGGAAAGACCAATTGGCAAAAGGTAGTTAGGTATTGTGAATACTCTTATTTTAAAAAAATGCTGTCTATTGTAACGACTTGTAATATTTTTATTTAACTATTTTGTATTGCACACAACTCGTCACGAGTTTTTGTTGGAGAAATTCAAAAAAACACTTGTGTCTTAAAATGAAGCTGCTCTAGACCATATTTGGGAATGGGATGAGAGCAACTTTGTCTGTTTTGATCCTAGACACAAAACTGTGTTTGCAACACTAAAAAGACGTCCTTTGACATTTCGTTACTATTTCAGGGTATTTTCCTTGCCTTGGGTATTGCAGACCTTGTAAATGACATCTTGACAGTTAAGTCAAACTGGCTTCGAAAAAACTTAGGGTTATAAGTCGCGTCAGATGACACATCAAGCATAGGGCTCTACTTTATAAGACTCTAACATGGTGTATGGCTCAAAACTATGTGCAGGAGCACCTCAGTATCAATTCCTTCTTTCTGATCGAACTAAGAGTCATTCTACTGAGATTATTAGAGACTCCGACGATCACCAACGGACGTCGGACGGCGGACGTCTTTGACTGTGCGGCTAAGTCGGAACTCGGAACTTATTAGTTTGTAGTAACACCACTAAACCATAACTAAATTGTGGAACTCATTTCCTGACTTTACGCATCAGCAGATGGCCTTATGTTGCGGATGTACATGGACGACATTAACCGCTTTCTATCAGGGGTCCTGTTGGCTCTTTTGCTGGTTCATCTCATAAAAAAAACACTAAACAAAATGAGTTTGTACAATAGGCGAAGGCCTATTACGAGTATCAATCTCTGGCAGTTAATATATTTATTATTTTTTTCCTTCTGTGGCGGTATTTAAGCTCGTGACGATGATTTGTGCTATTTATGGACCTCTTGCTACTGCAAGGTTTAGCAATGTGTTCTGTGGAGTCCCATTTTTTACAATGTCTCTTCTCCGCAGAACGATCGAAAATGATCTTCGACGGCAAGTGGCAGATATGCGAAGTCAAAACGCCAGCTTGCAGCCTAAGCTTGTGATCGTTCAGGTGGGAGGGCGAGAGGATTCCAACATTTACATCCGCATGAAGCTAAAGGCCGCGGAGAACATAGGCATTCTGGTGGACCATGTTCGACTGCCGAGAGACTGCACTCAGACTGAGGTAATACCCATCTACTTTAGAAATTGTTCGCGTTCTTAAATATAATTAATAGATCTACTTATCCACGTAGCCTGGACCTTGACGAAAGTTTTCCTTTTCTTTATTTGGTATATACTAAATATATCAAAATACTTAAACCATTTTTGAAGTACAATTTCCGATAAACCCATGCACACCTTAATACCTTGGTCATAGGACGTCCCTAAACATCTATGTTGCTTATAAGCCGTTTCTTACCATCAGGAGAGGAGTGTGTTTGTTCGCTATCTTGTCCCATAAAAATATGTAAATGTGTTATGTAGCCAATAAAACTGTATTGAAATATTGAACAAAACAATATATGAAACTGTATGAAATTGTCTTCTTATGAAACAAAACAGGAGCAAACGAAGCCACGTCAGTTTTTACTTGCTATAGATCGATGACAGGGTACTATCTACCCCATGTTTGTTTGTTTATTTCATTTAAGGTACTGAACAAGCAGGTGACTTTGCGTGATCTTAACTCAGTAAGAAACATCGTTATCTAGAGACCGGGATCTTAAGCTACATGAGCATGTTATTTTTTTTTTTTGTTACATATGAAGGCAAACAAATAGACGGATTTCCTGACGGTAAGAAATTTACTCCGCCATTTATTTAATTTTAATTTTATTTATTTAATTTACCAAAGGTGGTAATGGTGCATTGCCAACCAGAGGTCGGGATGTTAGGTCTCGAGCAAAAGCAAGTTTACCAGCTAACTTATTCTCCAAACCGGAAGACTTCAAGGGCAAGCACTGACGTCATACTGACAGGAATAGGTAAGGCGGTGATACCAATCCGGGCGAGTCGCTGTAAAACTCTACCACCTAGTAGGATGTCACATATGCTCGCCTTTTACGAGCTACCTGGCAGGAAGGCAGATGGTCTATTCTGCAAAGGAGCCCGGACCAACACGGGGAAATCGCATATTCTAAACCTGCATCAGTCGTTAAGTACGTTAGAATGTTTAAGGCGGTGATACGAATCCTGGCGAACTGTTACCAGTTAGTACTTACATATAACATTCAATGAATAGATAGTTTATTCTGCATTCAAAGTGGCGGGCATTATTCGTCGTATGTATTACGTAGGTACTAACCTGACCTCTTGTTTGTGTCGTATGTTTATACTTAGAACATTTATCTTTCGAGTCTGATGCAAGATCAATTTTATTCAACTTTTGCTGTTATTGATTGTTTTTACTTCGAAAATTTACTACTGTAATTATTTGATGTCGAATCTATTTTGATATAAAGATCCTTGGCGTCAATGTAATGGTTACATAACGATATGCCATTTAATTAACAGCTAGCCGATCCGGCTATTTTCATGCCGACGATGCAACAATAGTTTGTATCTTGTGTCGAAATCTTATTCTCAATCAAAATGAATTATAACACAAACTACCACCCCTGTTACAAAACGGTGGCTACTTTTTGAAATAAAGACCGCTACGTTTGATTTTGGATCTGAAAGCATATTGAAGCTTGTTTATCTTACCTAATATTTGATAACTATCGATGCTTAGGATGTAGACAAGTATAGGAATTTGCTCTTCTACAGTTTTTTACACTAATTTAATTATAGTCTATACTCTATACATATAAAATATTATTAAAGTAGTTTAATCAATGTAAATGTAAATTCATTAAAAAAATGTTTTTTTTCAATTTTGTCTTAAGGGCCGGTCTATAGGGAAGAGAAAGTGATGAACACGGATTTTTTATGTATTTCCGGTCTGGGGTGTTTAGTACTTGTGTGTTTTTGTTTTAGTAATTTATTTGTATGTATTTACTACCTTAAACTAACCATCTGATTGTTCGATTGCCAATTGTGCAAACATGTATTTATGTAATTCTATATTTTAGCTGCTGACTCGAGTGAAGGACCTGAACGAATCCTCTGATGTCCACGGGATCATCGTGCAGATGCCCCTCGACTCCGTCCACTCCATCGACGCGCACCTCGTCACCGACGCTGTGTCTCCTCACAAGGATGTGGACGGGTGCGATTTATATTTATCGTAATCCTTTTAAACATTAAACACGATCGTCTGCATGTTAAGGTTGGCTCTTGGTATATTTTCTCCTTGTTAGTTCGGGTCTCCTATGTGGAATAAACCACCTTGTTAAGACAGTTAAATGGGTCACTCCTAAAAAGACCTCTGGTTGTTGCAACTGATATAGGTCTAACATCACGACCACCTATAACGTCTGCGGTACCTGTCACGCACGCTGTCGTATCTCATAAAAGTGATAGTGGTAAATAAAACTATTTGACTATTTTGCCATACAGACTAAACACAGAGAATGAGGGTCGCGTGGCTCTAGGCGACATGTCGGGCTTCGTCCCGTGTACTCCGGCGGGGTGCCTGGAGCTGATTAAGCGCACGGGCGTCAGCATCGTGGGCAAGCACGCCGTGGTGTTGGGCCGCAGTCGCATCGTCGGCACGCCCATGGCCGAGCTCCTCAAGTGGGAAAACGCCACCGTCACCGTCTGCCACTCCAAGACACAGAACTTGAGTGAAGTGGTTGGTTTCATGTTTTTTTTCTCTTATAATAACTTTATTATGGAGGCACATCTCACATCTCGTTGATATAAGACATCAAAAGAAAACTGCAGGATTATTAGCTTATGACAAGTTGTCATCGGTTTTTTGAAATTGACTGTAGGTATTAACGCGGTTAGATAGACGAATGTAGTCGCCGCGGGAACTCACACCTGTGACCTGCCGCACAGCGCCAGTGGACAGGTTTTTCTCGTGTCGAGTCTTCTACTGCTCATCAGCCACCACATCGTGGAATTGGCGATATACTTACCACTTTATGGTCTCTAAGTACGCACATTGTTTTAAATTATATCTCAAATGCTGATTCAAATAATTGTGTCTTAAAGATTCATGACCGTTGTGTGGCTAGACTGAGTTCATACACGGCACAATATATTATTATGATTATATTTTAAGAAACGTTATGAAAAAACAAATACCATTACATAGATAGCAACAATAAACATAAAATAAAATAAATAAAACAATAAAGGCGGCCAAGTGCGTGTCGGACTAGCCCATGGGGGTTCCGTAGCAGCAAGTATCACATTATACAAATCTTTGAAATGAATTGCAAAAATGTCTTACAATAATTCATTAATTTCATATTTCATATCCGTTATACAGTGGTTGCGGTTCACGTCATTAACTTCGCCAACTACACCCTTAGCAATTTATAAGCAAACACCGAAAATCAGTGAAACTTCTAACTAGTAAAACTACTGCATTTAGCGGAGATTGCTTTTGGATAGCGATCCACTACACTAGATTTCATTCGAACCACTTTTCGGTGTTAGTTTACATAGTAATGTATATTATATTTTTTTTAGTTTTATCTTTCTGTATAATTAATTATGTTTTCCAAAAGTTAGAATGAAAGTTTCAAATAAGCCAATCAAAAATAAATGGCTTTCTAAAGGTCTTTTAAAATGTTGTAAAGTCAAACGTCAGTTGTATTTAAAATATCGGTATTCTCATTGTAACAATCAGGGTTATAAGAATACTAATATTCGTTATAAAAACATTTTGTTTAAATGTATATTAGAATCTCAAAAACAGGAATCAATGAAATATATATTGAAAAATCAACTAATACCTGCAAAGCTTCATGGGATATAATCAAAAATGCGTTTCAAAATGTACCATGTAAAGAAGAAATAGAAATAGAATAAAAATCCCCGTGTTGGTCCGGGCTCCTTTGCAGAATAGACCATCTGCCTCTCTTGCCAGGCAGCTCGTAAAAGGCTAGCATATGTTTACCGTCACTAGCACCGTGACATCCTACTAGGTGGTAGAGTTTCACAGCGACTCGCCCGTATTGGTATCACCGCCTTACCTATTCCTGCCGCCATAACATCTTGACGTGTTCCGGTTCGGAGGGTAAGGTGGCTGGTAAACTTACTTTTGCTCGAGGCCTAACATACTTCAGGTTGGCAACGCACCATTACCATCTTTGGTGTCTCTAGGTGGCGTTAATTTCTTACCATCAGGAAATCCGTCTGCTTGTTTGCCTTCCTATAACATAAAAAAAAAAATGTAATTTGTAAAGATCCTCAACTCATTTGTGAACATTTTAATGAGTTCTTCTTACAACCAGAAAAGCTCCACATGTCATTATTAAATCACAGTATTTTTCCAATCAAATTAAATCTATGTTTTTAACACCAGTGGATGAGCATGATATAATTAAGGTCATACGTTCTTTGAAAAACATAAAGGCACACAAACTATATATAAGCACAGATGTTTTAAAAAATGTTGCAACTATAATATCAAAACCTCTTTGCCATATAATTAACTTATCATTTTCGGAAGGGGAATTTCCTGAGCGCTTAAAAAAGTCTATTGTGAAACCGTTGTTTAAAAAGGGGGATACTTGTGATATAAGTAATTATAGACCTATAACTTTAATTCCAGTTATTTCAAAAATATTTGAGAAAGTTATGTATGAAAAACTTTCAGATACTTACTTGATTTTAACATATTAAAAAATAATCAGTATGGATTTAGGAAAGGTAGATCTACAGTATATGCATGTTTTGATTTGGTAAAAAAAGTAACTGACTGTCTTAATAATAAAAGGTATCCACTCTCTGTGTTGTTAGATATAAGTAAAGCATTTGATTTTGTTTTACTTAAAATTTTATTAAATAAACTTGAAAAATATGGCATTACAGGTAGGAATGGATACAAAGCTATATAGAAAACAGGACACAGTGTGTTCAAATGTCAAAAATATGTGGTAACCGTAAGAAAATTTATACTTCGAATTATCTTCTTAATAACTGCGGTGTAGCACAAGGTAGTATTTTAGGGCCATTACTTTTTTTAATTTATATAAATGATCTTCCTGTTGCTATCAAGTATGATTCTATTTTAATTTGCAGATGATACTACTCTTCTCATCAATTGTAAAAGTAAAAATGATTTAGAAGAGGAATCAAACTAAAACTTTGACTAAAGTTTCATCATGGCTTAGTGATAACAACTTAAAAATAAACCTATCCAAAACAAAATTAGTCGAATTTCAAGTGTATTAGAAAGTAAAAAAGAAAGTTAACGTAGCTTTGAATAATACAAATATAGAAAGTGTAGACTTCACAAATTTCCTAGGAATAGAAATTGATAAATTTTGTAACTGGAGAATGCATATTGAGTCTCTTTGTAATAGAGTTGATAGGTTTGTTTATGTTTTGAGAAGAATTAGAGAAGTGGCAGGCTTAAAAGCATCTCTAGTAGCTTATCATGGATATGTTTCCTCTTTTTTACAATATGGCATCCCTATTTGGAGAAATTCTGTAGACTTAATTACAATCTTTCGAGTTCAAAAGAAGTGCATAAGAGCGATATGTAATGTTAATCAGATACATTCATGCAAACCACTTTTGAAGTCACCTAACATTTTACCTTTACCTTGTTTATATATTTTGACAGTATGTGTATTTGTAAAAAAAACACCATTATTTGTTTCAAACAAATGCTGAAGTGTTAGGAAATTCACATTTTAGAAAGAGTGAAAAGTTGCATGTGCCTTGCCATAGACTTAATATCTATAAAAATAATGTATATTGCATGTCCATTCGTGTAAATAATCAAATACCTGATAGTTTCAAATCATTGCCTCTAAAAAGATTTCGAAAAAAGCTTTTTGACTGGCTTTTAGATAAAACTTATTATAGTGTATAGTCGCCTCTGTGGTCTAGCGGTCCGGGTGTTGTTGGACTTGACTGCATGAGGTCCTGGGTTCGAATCCCTTATTACTTATTATATACTTATTATAGTGTAAATGACTTACTTGCAGAAAGTATTCATTGATAATATACATATATAAATATTAACAAATATAAATATGAAATGTCTTGGTTGCCGAGGAGTTTGTTTCGCCGTTTCTTCTCCTGACTGACTAGGTTTGGAAACGGTGGTAGTGTATGGTAGATAGGGTAAAACTCGATAGTTATATTTTTTGCTTAAATTAATAAGTGCTAGCCTAGTAGTAAATATAGTTTAATGAATTTATGTGTAAAAATATAGAAATAACGAAAATAAAAACTACAATATACTCGTGTTTAATTAAGTTAGATATTTGTACACCACAATGTGGTAGAATATGTTGGTACGAATACGTATTCTGTAACTACTTTTAATCTACGGCCGTTCAGAAAATGCGTTCGTGACACGTCGCGATTGAACTGACGACGTAACTTTGTAATGGCGTTGCAGTTACGATAAAAATATTATTGCTGGTTGTTTACCGTTTTAACAATTGATGAATATTAAAACAACATTATTATATCAATGATTAATTAATGTTATAATATTATGCCAAACTGAGTGTTAAATAACTTGGTAAGCAATATTTTTCTAAATCTAAACTGCGCTATTACAAGGTTATGCCAGCGCTTTATATTTGCAGTGCTGTGCTAACAATAACAGGCAATAATAGTATCGTAATCTGTTATTATACAGTTGTAATTAATAAAATAATACGTTTTGTTTTTCTTTTGAAGAATTTGAAAATAATGGACTATCAGATAAATTTTATTAAATATAAAAATAAAACTACGACCAAACCGAAGGCACGAAAGAAAGTAGCATTTTTATATTTAGGTTGAAAATGGTAACTCCAAATGGCGTTACTAGCATTTTTATACTTATATTAAAAACGGTAACCCCAAATGGCGTTATGGGCCGCCATTTTGTGACGCTAAAACAGTCGTTTGTTGTCGTTTCGTGCGCATAGACCACGTTCTTCAAGTGTTTTCGATCTGTTTTTATTTGATTACCCTGCTTTCGTTTAATGGACTGTTACTGCTTTTCAAACTGACATCGGCGCTAAATCGGACTTCGATTGTGTTTTTGTGATTTTTGGTGCAATAATGCCTAAACGTTGACAAACATTGAAAAGTGGAGCCCGTAAGCATTGTCGCCAAGCTGCAAGATTACTTTAAGCGGAAGCAGGAAAAATGGCGGATCCCTGGAACCTGTCGAACAAGTACAAGAACGCGTCTCTCAGGCGCTTGGAGTTAGCAAACGAACGATAACAAATATTAATAAAGAAAAGTTCGGCTCTACTGGCATTGAAGATAATATTTTACGTACTCCGAAGAAGAAACGTAGAACTAAACCCGTCACAGATATTGACACCTTTGACCTTTGAAAAAAAAATATTAGAACGATACGACATAATTTTAAAACGGATAAGGTTTTTGTGAGAAGCAAAAAAATTGATAACTGGGATAATGTCGTGCTCATTGACGAGACATGGCTAAACGCCAATCACACGGTTTCCCGTTCTTGGACGGATGATACACAAGCGTCGACGTCGAAAGTACCAATGGCTAAGGGGGCCCGTCTGATAATATGCCACGCAGGTTCTGCGAAATACGGCTTTGTTGAGAACGCGTTACTGGCATTTCAATCAAAAACCACAAATGACTACCACAAGGAAATGAATGCCACTACATTTAAATAGTGGTTCCATAACATGCTTTTGCCCAGCCTACCAGAGCCTTCTGTAATATTCATGGATAATGCCTCCTATCACTCGTTTCAGATACAGAAACCACCTACCCAAGCTAATAAAAAAGAAGAAATGTTGGCTTGGTTACATGCAAAAGGCATTGACGCAAAAATGCAGATGCTAAATGCAGTGCTACTTAAATTAGTTAAAAAAAATAAAGCGGCAAATGTGCGATACGAAATCGATGAACTGGCTCTGGAGTACGGTCATCGCGTTCTAAGAATTCCACTGTATCATTGCCAATATAACGCGATTGAGCTAATCTGGGCTCCAATAAAAGGTTACGCCGCCCGCAACAATACTTCCCCACCATTCAGCACGAAAAAGATGATGAAAAGAAAGAGATTAAAAGAAGCCTGCTTTAAAGTCACAAGAGATGACTGGGCAAAGGTTGTTGAGAAGACTAAAAATCTGATTTTGGAACATTTTGACCGAGATATCATGATTGATTCTGTTATTGATAATAATATAATTCTACATGTAGGTGAAGAAGATGATGAAGACACCACCTCCTCAAGCGAATCGGAGTCTGAATAATATTCCGTACGCACATTCAATTAAATGTACTTTATTGCATAGAAATACAGATTGTAACTTTGTAACAAAGAATAAATAAAACAATTTTATTTTATTAATATTACCCTTTTTTGGTTTCCACTTAATAACTAAAATATAAATTTTAAATGATTCCGCCAATTTAAAAATAAATAATCCTGAAAGTAACGCGGCAGTTCATTTTGAAGGAACGGTAACGAACTCAGTGTTATGTTGTGATAGCTGTCAGGAACGCTTTCTCTGAACGGTCGAACTTTAAACACACATACCTATTCTGCAAATTAATAAATTTCTTTCTTCTTTCTTTCTTCCATTTTAGTATTCACAGGGGAGGAGGGATTTTTATTATACTTAGTCTTTATTATAATGTAATACAGATTATAATATAAACTAAACTTTACTCCTACTTTAGTCCACGTTTAATACGAACGTTAATGTTTTTCTTATACTGTCAAGAGATCCGTTAGTAGGAAATTAACGGATTCTTTAAGAATTTAATTTAATTTCAGACTAAAACTGCTGATATTCTTGTGGTAGCCATTGGAAAACCGGAAATGGTTCGCGGATCCTGGATCAAGCCCGGCGCTGTGGTTATCGACTGCGGGATAAACTCCATCCCTGGTAAATATTGTTTGGATTTGACTATTAGTATACCAACAGCCTTACAACGAATATAAAGTTGAGCGTGGATACAATCGGATACTAAATAATCTAATAGGTAATTTTTATAGGGTTAAGGATACAGACAAAAAATCGCATTCATGATGGTGTGGAATTATTGTGTGGAAGGTAGTGATGCTGCTGCACATATGTAAGCAAGCTGCTTAACGTCCAAGCCTCAGTTCACAATGCAACATTACCGTCTCTATTGTTTTCTTATAATTGAAAAGTTCGTACTGTAAAAAAAAATCCGCAACCTAAGAGTCAGCCGACGCATCGTAGTACAATGCAATTAATTGCTTGATATGAAATAGAATCTTCTCTATAACTCAATATGTAAACAAACCCAAGTACACAACTTGTTCATCGGTTAGTGGCCGCAAGCAACACCATAACAAACAATAAAATTGAGCTGATAACCGGCTCGTAAAGTATAACCACTTATTAGTCGGTAAATCGTAGAAGAGCTGAGTCTGTGCGTTGAAGATATTCCAAAACAATCATTGTAGTAAGTTGATTGGGACGGGAAAACTTTAGCGTTAGGTACCTACTTATAAAATATTTTTGCTATATAAATGTTCAGTATATCTGATTAGTCAATTTTGATCGAAATTTTATTTATTGAAGGATTAGGATTAGCATGAATTGTGGCCATATTTTATCAGAACATATTACGGTGGGACCGAGCAACAAATCAATAAAAAGAAAATGCTATTTCTAAATATTACTCGACTCAAGCTAAGGCCGTAGGCCAATATCGGCTATAAAACTCGGCGACGGTTGTACAAACTCAAAATATTTCTACCTACTTACGAAACGTTTATCAACATAGGTAATGAGACAATGGAAGCCAGTGGTACTGTTGTTGTCAGTCCACTGGGATCGGTTACACGGTAGGTTTTTCTGCCAGTTTTACGACAGTCACTGAATTGGATGAAGGATAACTAAGCGTGTAAGGTATGTATGAAGGCGATATAAATGCATTAGGAATCTTTAACATCATTCAAAAGTAATTCATTTATTGTAATAAAACTGACAACCAAACGAGAAAGGGCGTCTTACATCCTAACTTATCCGTCAGTGAAATCAGTGACTGGAAAAATTGACAGAAAACCTACCATTCAATGAACACGACGCCTATTACATAATAGGTTTCTGTGTTTTTTGTTGGTGTGATTTATTACAATTTTGATTAGTGTAGTAGTGTGAGTGGCTAGCGTACACGCCTAACTACATCGACTTACCGTCAGGCTCGGGTTCGATTTCCGACGGGGGCAGGCAATGGTGTGATAAATATTTAGATGTTTGCGTTTCCGGGTCTGGGTGTTTATTATATTTATTCTGATATCTATTTAAGTATTAATATCGTAGACTAACACCCATAACACAAGCTTATAATTTGCTTACTTTGGTGTTAGATTCAATTTGTGTAAGTTGTCCAGGGATATTTATATAATATATACGACATTTGTACTGGCAATACAAGTAGGTGAATTTTATTTGAACAAAATGAAGTTCTATTTCCCTTGGTCGTCGCATCACTCGTGAACGTATGGAACAATTTTACTTATTTTTTTTGTTTTGTTAATTATGGTCAGGAGTATGTTCTTATTAAAGAAAGGGTAAGTTTATTTTAAATCAACATTTATAATTAAGCTAGGACAACGTATGTAGGGGCAGCCAGTTTAAAAATATAATTTCTTACGCCCAAGAACGACGCCAGCGAGATGATTACAGTAATTGTAAAATTGTAGTTAGGTATATTATCTTTGGTAATCGTTTAATGGAGGATGGAAAATTTTCTTCTTTTTTCTAAAAATTTGAAAATCTGAAAATATCATTTGGTTAGTATTCATATTGTAGTTACAGAAGGACACTTTCTGTTTCATTCAAATTCAAAAATATAGTATCTGTATTAATTAATATCGAATGACACAGTGTGAGTGTCGTCCAAGATATGTGATGTAAGAAATAATGATTAGGCATATAAGGTAATTGGGAAAGGCCTGCATCGAGTTGAATACCTTGATATAAATTAAAGTGCATAGAACATCATAAAGTGATAGGTACGACAAAAGTCCTTTTTTACGTGTGAAAATCCTCATGGCTACCCACCACTTTGTGTCGGTGTGTCGTAGTGGTGGTTTATGTCGGACTCCTGCCGACTAAAAAAACGTCGTTGGCGTCGGATCTCTCGCTCCCCTTCTGTGCAACCCCACTCAACAGGGGTATGCGGATCTTCTGATGTGGTGCACGAAGACATGGCGTCGACAGGCATCCCTGCCAAAACCCCATCATGTCCACTCCCCTCTTCCGCAGGCCTTCTAGCCACACCCCAAGCGGTCCAAGTTGCCCAACACCCTGAGTCTTCACCCTGCTTCTTGTGTACCCTCAGGTCGGAAAGGGTTACTGAGGAGCAGCCTCCCTGGCTCAATTAGTTTCCCCGGTGCCCTATCTCAACCCCAGTTACTGAGCCCTCCCGCCACGGGAATGCTTGCGATTACTTGTACCTACCGTTCTTTCAGTGCTGACAATAATTGTACCATATTATGCGTGTTATTGTCATCTTACAGCATACACTCTAAGTAGCTAATAAATCACAGAGGTTATACGTTTTAGCTTGAGACTGATTAGATATTGCTTTCACAGGATAGGTACGTGAGTTAGGTTGGCAACGCATCTTTAACATATTTTGTACCTAGTTATAGATGGCGACTGTTTCTTACCATCAGTAATTCCATACGCTTACCTAAGATATTTTTAAATGGTTACTCAGATATCCGAGAAGGAGGATGAGAAGTCAGTAACGGTGTACATTATCTTTGTGAAATTCTGTCTCTCCTTTTATTTTATTTTTTTATTAACTTAATTACTGCAAAAATTACTTCCGAGTTTCATCTTTCTTCAATCTTTTCGCTAGTGATCTCCAGCTTTACAGTTACTGTAGTGCTGAGGTTGTAGTTAACCCAATCATTCAAATTGAACTGAATCTTAAAAATGTTTATATTTGGGTGCATAGTTTATGTCATCACCAATGGAAAAAAAACTATTTTTTTTCTATTCCCTGAAACCCTTTCAAAGCTACCTTCTTTCTTTGACCCCCTCGTTGGTCGAGAGGCTAGCGTACACGCCTAACTACACCGGCTAATCGCGAGGCTCGGGTTCTATTCCCGACATTTAGATGTCTGCATTTCCGGGTCTGGGTGTTAATTAAATTTATTCTGGTATCTATTTAAGTATTTCTATGTATTAGAATCGTTGACTTACACCCATAATACAAGCATATAATTTGCTTACTTTAGGGTAAGATTCTATTTGTGTAACTTGTTTGTCCAGGGATATTTATTTGCTTTATTTAAGTATTTTTTATTCTTCGAAAAATGAAAATATTATTATCTCCCCTATAGATTATGCAGATTCCTGTTAATCTAATGCCACTGAGAACTTTTAAATAAGCTGGAGTGATTACAAATTCTCTGCATTCGGTTTATTTACGGGCTTCGTAAATATCGCAATAGGTACTGCGCAGAACTTAAATGGGTTCCCATCCATCATCGCATAGTCATCATCCTTATACATCAACAATAAACATCCTTATTAATCTCAATACTACAAAATATTTAAAATATCGTTTCCTGCTCATAATTTTAGTTTTTTTATTACCACATGGACATCCGTAACGGTAAATGCATTACCTTTAAAAAAAAAATAAACATTTTTGGTCCTTTGGTCTATTAAATAAATACACCTGTTCGTTATCACTGACCGCAAAACTATGTACCTGGTGTTTATAACTTAACAACTAGTGGGCATAGTTATTTATATATATTTATATAATATATAAAAAATATTAGTATTAAGTGAATATTTGTATAAAGGAAGTTGTTGAGTTTATAATTTATTTACATTTTATCTCAAATCTTTAGTTTGTGCACCGTCTATCTATTACCTACTTTTTATTTGCTTTTTTTCTCTATCTCATGTTAGCTGTAAGATAACCCTTGTAAGAGATAAGTGCGCCTTTTGTACCGTGCTTATTGTTTGTGTTTTCTTAGGATTGTCCGGTCGTTTTATATCTGTCTGTTATGTGTACAATAAAGTGTAAACAAATAATTTAGATTCTACGAAGAGCAGCGGACAGCGGCTGGTGGGAGACGTGGCGTACGTGGAGGCGCTGGCGGTGGCGGCGCACGTGACGCCCGTGCCCGGCGGCGTGGGCCCCATGACGGTGGCCATGCTCATGGGCAACACCGTGCTGGCCGCGCGCCGGCAGCTGGCCCGCTTGGCCGCGCCCGCCTGGCCGCTGCACGCGCTGCGTCTCACGCCACTGTCGCCCCCGCCCAGGTACACACACACACACACACACACACATACAAACACACACACAAACACAAACACACACACTCACACACACGCACGCACGCACGCACGCACTCA
>NJDC01004959.1:51657-68622 GCA_002245475.1 Calephelis virginiensis
ACACACACACACACACACACACACACACACACACACACACACACACACACACACACACACACACACACACACACACACACACACACTGGTGGACAGTGCATGGGCAACACCGAGCTGGCCGTTAGGTTACTGGATCGTTCCACTTCTGCAGTCACCAGACAATACCACGTCATCGCCGCTAGCCACCTACTATAGCAATCGGATTGAGGACATCTTCATAAATGTTTTTGCTACCACGAGTTAGTTTTTGTGATATATATTTTGATGTTCCAGTTTGTGGAGGAAGTAAAAATCCGGCAAACATCCGCGAAAGGTTTTTGAATCCACTCTAAGTTTGGTGTCACCTTATCATTTTAAACATTTTTGGTGTCTGTAGGCCACTGTAGGTGTTTCTGTCCTTTGGGAACTTTGTCTGCTGGTTTGTTAATTATAATTTATATCTATATATTCCAGTGACATAGCAATCGCTCGCAGTCAGAAGCCCAAGGACATAAGGCAGCTTGCAGACGAAATCGGCCTCTTCCCGAGCGAGGTGTCGCAGTACGGCAACACCAAAGCGAAGATTTCTCTCTCCGTGCTTAATCGGCTGCGGGACCAGCGCGGGGGGAAATATATCGTAGTGGCGGGGTAAGCTAAAAAAATCACAAAATGTGATAATGGACAAAAACTTAATTTAATTTGATGTTGCTGTATGTACCTATGTAATTATAATAATTACATTGTGAAACTATCTCAGACATAGGTATAAAGTTGTCAGATCCAGTATTACTTCCAGACTGATATTATAAATGCAATAGTCTATCTGCCTGTCTTTTGCTCGTTCACGACTAAACTACTAAACTGACTTTGATGAAATTTTGTATGCTCATAGCTTAAAATCCGAGTTTAAATACAGGTATTTTTTTTTCGAAAATAAACCCCAAAAGACTTTAAGAGGGGATAAAAGTTTGTATGAAAATCATAACTGTTCTACGCTGATGATTTCAATAGTTGTGACGGTATGGTATATAAATGCTTCCGGGTCAACGTACTCATAAAGTATACGTCGCCAGCATAACCCCGACTCCACTGGGCGAGGGCAAGAGCACGACCCTGCTGGGGCTGGTGCAGGCGCTGACAGCCCACAGGGGTCGGAACGCGTTCGCTTGCATGCGCCAGCCCAGCCAGGGACCCACCTTCGGGGTCAAGGGGGGCGCTGCGGGGGGCGGATACTCTCAGGTATACACTTAACACACATTCCACATTCATTATTATGGTGTGAGATCCCTTTTTTAAAAATGCGTTTGAGCAGCCTCGATGTCACGGGACCTCACGAAAGAAATTTAATTTTTCTACCAAGATTATAATTTTTCAGCTTTCAGCGGAAAAAGAGGAGGGTTATAAGTAAGACGTGTCTGTAAATGTGTATGTCTGTCTGTAGCATCTTAACTCCTAAACGAATGGATCGTTTGTGATACGGTTTTGTTTTATTTAAAAGCTAACATTACGGGTAGGTAGGTAATTTTAATTTTGTTTTTATTTTGTTAGATGTGATGTAGGTATGTACGATACGTTTGTAGCCTTTTCTACCAAAATCAATATGATACTAAATAAAAGTATAGTAATTTATGTTTGAAAACTGTGTTTTATAAAATAACTTGGTAATTAATTTACATTACTATTTACAAGGTACATACTATATTTCAATATTCAAATATTTTTTTTATTTTTTTTTTGATTGAACTTGATAAGAAGTTTTCTTGATGTGAGAATATTCTTATGCTATTTATATTTTTTTGTAATCTATTAATTGTTTATAAGGTGAAACGTTTTTAACGCGTCAATAATAAATTCCTTCTTAGCACCTCTTAAAAGCCCCTTTTTCTCTCTGTGGAGTCTTATATCTACGACATTCTATTTGGTTTTGTAAATAATTAAGTATGTAGCCTTTTATCGATCACTTAATGATTATGTAAATAATGTAAACTCTTTAGAATAATATTATATTTTCGGACCATCCATCAGGTTATCCCCATGGAAGACTTCAATCTACACTTGACTGGTGATATTCACGCCGTTACCGCTGCAAACAATCTACTAGCAGCTCAAATGGACGCAAGGATTTTCCACGAGCTGACTCAGAAAGACGGGCCACTGTATGATCGGCTTGTACCGAAGGTTAAAGGAGTTAGAAAGTTTTCCCCGATCCAACTGAGGAGACTCAAGAGGCTAGGTATCGACAAAACTGATCCAGATGCTTTGACACCAGAAGAAAGAACCCGATTCGCTAGATTAGATATAGACACAAATAAAGTTATGTGGAATAGAGGTTTGTATTTGAAATTAAAATGGATTAACAACTAGCTGTTCAACCCCGACTTTGTATGTTATAGTTCTTCGGAGAATGATCTTTGAAATTCAAAGATCATTCTATCTATTCCATTCTATAATAATTCTATTCTATAATAAATGTAGACTATGTTCGAACGCGGGTTTTCAATAAAATACACATCAAATTTCGTTAAAGTTAGTCGTCAGTGTAAGCTTAAAAAACTGAGGGATTGACAGATATAATGATTTTTTAACGAATAAATCAAACTAATCAGTGGAACATATATGTGTCATATCCGGTGGGAAGTGAACCTCACTGGGGGTTTTTATTTTCATGTAGGAATTTCGTTTTGATTTAGGGATGATATTCGCTGGGTGCGTGACCCCAGCGCCATCTTACGTGTATCGTACTTACGGTGGCTCTTTTGAGAAAATAAACATGTATTGGATGTCAAATAGTTATTGAAAAAATAAAATTAACTTGAATTTTTTTTTTCAATGTGAAATGTGATATATTATTACTCAGAGTGAATATTAAATTAATTTTTTTTCGTGGGTGAGCTAAAAACAGTAAGTAAAATAAATACAACAACTAAAACAAGTGCGAGTTTTTACAGGAAAAAACATTATTAATCCATCGGAATGATTATATTTTAATTAATAGGATGTTATTCTTCATATTGTTCAATATAGGTATATAAATATTAATATTATATGAAAAGCAAAGCTTTATTACGTGTTACTTAATGTTTAAAATTATTCATTAATGTTTGTTTACGTTGAAGAATATTTATTTACATATTTTATTCAATTACAGTGTTAGTAGATACATGAACCACAAAAAACGAATAAATTAATCACTTCAGTAAAAAACATCAATAATTTTGTACAATTAATTATATTCTTATTTTTTTGTTGGAAATTATAGGTGGTTGTAAATTTACCAAAGCATGTATGTATGATGTCATCTACACAATGAAATAGATTTTTAGAAAATTTATTTAATACTTGATAAAGTCTTAATCGTTGTATTATCCGTTCAACATGAATTCTTACTTTTGCTATGCTGTAAGTTTCTTAAGACTCTTGAATTGTAAATTCAAATTTTTCTCTAAAAAAGGTGGCATAACCATTTTTAATTTTTTGCCACTTGCATCGATAACTGTTTTAATTTCCGGAAAAACTTTATCAACCAAAACAATGTCACCATCTTCTAGGAGGTCCAATAAACCTGATTCAATTGTCGTTTGAGAGTCAGATTTACGACCACCAGCTACTTTTGATTTCAAGGAAATAAATCCTCCTGGAGTGAGAATCAAATCAATCAAAATCAAAAATCACCTATGAGAAACTAATGAAATTGACAATTACTGTTCCTACTAGTATTTTTGCAATCGACTACACAACAACTTTGATGACCTATTTTATTTTATTTATTTAATTCATCTGACATACGTGTTATTGTCAGATATGTTCATTCGTATATAATAAAGAGCCACCCGTAGTTCTGTATTGTCCGCAGCGGGCGCTGACATCACTTTTGTGTCCCCCACTATGCCTTACGCACCCAGCGAATAGCTTCCGTGAATAGAAATATTGCTCTATAATAGATAAAGTTACGTACTTTGTGGTCTAGCGGTTCAGGTGTGACTTGACTTCATGAGGTCCCGGGTTTGTTTCCCGGGTCGGGTAACAAAAAGAAAATATGTTTTTTCCAATTTTCTAATAAAAAAAAATGTTACTCGGGATTGGATGTGTTCCTGGTTTGCCGAAAGGCTTGCCACAAATCCCATAGCAGGACTTAGTGTCTTCGGCTGACTAGCCTGTCCTGGTTGTGCCTCTGCCTACTGCTTTGGGGATATGGCCGTGAAGATACGTACTTACTTACTATTTTATAACTGTTTTGGATCTTGTTGTTCAATATTGATATTTCTAGATCACCTAAATAGGACCTTATAATGGAATAGATATATGAAATAAATATATTGATGTCCCATGGCCTAGGTGTTAGGCTCAATGTGCAAATCTATTGGCTACCCTACTCATCGGACCGAAATACGACAGTGTTAAACACTGACATTAAGGCAGCAGGAATAGTTAGAGCGATGGATTCCTACCCGGGCAGGTTACTGCACAGCAATCTTCAGCGATGGTCTTGTTGGTAGTGAGTCATTTATGTCAATGCCAGGCAGATAAGACGATGGTCTTTACAAAGGGGATCCAGCCCAACGTGTGGAATGGGGAGGAACTCGACCTCGGAGAGAGGCATGTGTTATGTTCAAACTTCAACGGTGGACAGAGAAAAACCTTGTTAAATAACCTTAACCTTAATAACCTTGATTCCAGTGGTGGACTTAAACGATAGATACCTGCGTAAGATTACAATCGGCCAGTCACCAACCGAGAAAGGATTCACACGAGAAACTAGTTTTGACATCTCAGTCGCTTCAGAGATCATGGCGGTCCTGGCTCTGGGCAATGATGTTGAAGATATCAAGAAGAGGCTTGCCAACATGGTAGTGGCGCTTGACAAGCGGGGAAAACCGGTCACTGCGGATGATCTTGTGAGTATCAGATCTTTTGTGAATTAATGTTGCCGAAATTAAAACTCGGCGATACTTTTCGGACATCCGGCTAACACTTAAGAACCTTTTGACAAACAAAATTTTAAGAATCACCATAATGGGACTGATGTACTTCGCGCTTACCAACGCATTAAAGATTATCATTCTTTTTTAAGTGGGGATAGGTTTATCAATTATTCTAAATTACTAAGAAGTTATAGAAATGTTATTATCCCATCTTCAGTTCGGTAACGCGATACATCTGTCAGGCAATGAAATCTTACTATAGGAAATTCCTCTGATTTATTTTCGACAGTATGAAAATGATTTGTTTATTTGCAAGGGCATGACGGGCGCCCTGCTAGTGCTACTGCGCGACGCGTTCGAGCCGACGTTGATGCAGTCGTTGGAGGGTACTCCGGTGTTGGTGCACACGGGGCCCTTCGCCAACATCGCCCACGGCTGCTCCTCCATCCTCGCCGACAAGATCGCCATGAAACTAGCCAAGGAGAATGGATACGTTGCCACTGAAGCTGGATTCGGATCTGATATTGGTAATTCAGTCGAGGGTTGGTTACGGGTACACGCCTAGCTCCATCGCCCATTCAGGAAGTTCGGGTTCGATTCCCGACGGTGGTATGCATTAATGTGATGAATCTTTAGATGTATGCATTTCTCTGGGTGTTTGTCAAATTTATACTGGTATTTTTAAGTGTTACTATGTATTAATACTGTTGATTAATATCCATAGTACAACCAGTTAATTTTGGTAGCTTCGCAGCGAAACTCATTCTCTCTCAACTCAACAAACCTTTAAATTTTTTTGACAATTTTCAATTTTCACAGTTACAGACATTTTCGAACTTTCTCGGTCCTTTCCGGTTTTTTTAGAATATTCCAATTTGATTACATCAATGTATTCTGGAACTTTCTTCTGTACCATTCAAAAATTTTCTGAACATATTTATTTTAATAATTTTTTATTTCACATTTCACTACCCGCAACCATCCACTCCGACCCACCTCAACCCAACTCCCTTACGTACACCAGGAGGCTAAGGGTAGGGAGTTGCCGATGTACGTAGTAACATAAGCATGTAATACAGTGTGGCCACCCGTGTGCAGGAATGGAGAAGTTCTTCGACATAAAGTGTCGCGCGAGCGGCGCCGTGCCGCAGTGCGCGGTGGTGGTGGGCACGGTGCGAGCGCTGAAGATGCACGGCGGCGGCCCGCCCGTCAGCCCCGGCGCGCCTCTGCACGACGTCTACGTCACGGTACGCCCGCCCCTCGCTCACAACCTGCTCTCAATGTTTGTAAAGCATCTACGCTCATTTGATGCACATGCCACCCCACCTAGAAACCCTGAAATTTGGTAGGTGTCTAGATATGCTCAATACAATGTTTTTTTCTTGACCTCTCCATCTTATATATGGATTTATAGGCAACTATTTTTGGCTTTATAATTTAACTTGAAAAGAAAGCGTGATTTTGTTATCCTTTTGTTGCCCTTGTGTTTTTAATTTTAAACAGTTAATATCAATGTTTACCAACATGTATTCATAAATAACGCATTATTTTAAACCTCCGAAAATGGCGTGTTTGAATAAAAAAAGATGAACTGTGGGGATCGTGGCCCCTGGCATGCGATATCGTCTATCGACCGCTTGCGACTTGCCCTTGAGACTTGCTCTTGAGACATGTGTGCATGTATGTGTTAATGTGCCTAGTAAAAACCATTCATTTTGATACCACACTCGAACAGATACAATATTTTTGATCTTAAATTATGGCGTTTAGAACCGGCTACTGTTTTATTATGTACAAGTACTCACTTGTGCTATTAAGATAAATCTAACGTCATGGCGTAGGTATTTTATAAGTCAGTTAGGTTGTAGCAGTAAATGTCTACGTACACTAGAAGCAAATTACCCTCCTTTAAAATTAGTTGTTAAAAACCTTACAATAATCAAGATAAAAACGAAACAAATATTTAAATATTGATTTAATGTGTTTGCAGGAAAATTTAGAATTGCTGAGCAAAGGTCTTTGCAACTTGGGCAAGCACATCAGCAACGGCAATAAGTTCGGTGTGCCGGTCGTAATCGCCATTAATAGACATGGGTAAGTTTTATTAGGTAGTTGGTATGGTAACTATTGCAGCTTTATTAAAAATGTTTTTGTATCAAAAATGGTTAGTTATTCACATTTCGCCTGCTGGTGAAGGTTGCCCATATTGATATCACCTTCCTAGCCATACCTACCTCCACAGAGCCAATGCTTGTCAATGAATATGTCCACATCTGTCCGATTTTGCTAACTCAATTTTCAGTTCGTCAGGCTTCAACTCCACAGAGTAAGCCATTCTTTCATGGACCAATGTATAGGCTTTTACAATAAACTTCCCGATTATATGAAAGAAATGCCTTTGACCAGATCATCAGTCCCTCAGGTGGGAGGCCGTCCAACACTACGTCCTCCGGAGGGGGGCCGCCACTCGAGAACCTTTCTTCACCAGCGGTTGTCAGTTTTGCGAGCAATGTGGCCTGCCCGTGGCCACTTCAGCTTGCTGACTCTCTGGATTATGTCGGTTATTCTCGTTCTCTTGCGGATCATCGAATTACGGATAATTTCTCTCAAAATCGACCTTTAGAATAAATAACCATTAAAATAATTAGCCGAGTTATCGCGTAACAAACGTAAAAAATGTAGGTATAGCCGAATTGGGAGCCCTCACTTTTTCGGACTCTGTTAAAAATAGTGATAAACTAAGCACTCGAAACAGTAATATTATCATCCTTTTCACCCTTTCCAGTTTTCAGCTGCGACTCAGAATTTTATCTCTGTATTTTTACACCATAACTCACATTTAGTGTTTCACGCTTTACTCATCCACCAGATGGATACAGCTCGTCGGCCCATCTTATATAGGTGCACACTGCGTCGTTCAGTTCTAGGCCAAAACTAAGATTTTCAAATTTTCAAGCTCCAAGGGCTGGCTGTTTTCACTTCTGTTATTGGGGACCCAATTTAGAGCTCGGTGAAGTTGTAAAAACAGCGAGGTTAGCAACAAATTAGTCATTAGAAAAAACCGCCCATTGACATTAGACACTGAATATTGTAATGATTGCTGCCAACCCGAGAGGACGATGGTAAACTTTTGGCCTTTGTAAGGTTGCCGGCCATCCTACCATCAAAACCTGATTACGGCAGAAACAGCATACGGCAACTACGGCAAAAAGGTTATAACAAAATCAATCCGGGCGACTCACTCATCATCTAGCCAAGGTGAAAAAGATTCGTTGAAACAACTAAGTTCCTATTTGCTTATCGGCTAGAGGTATTAAGATGTGGTTTGGTATTTCATTGTATTACAGTAATGACACAGAAGCAGAACTGAACATGGTAAAAGAATACGC
Organism: Calephelis virginiensis; assembly: GCA_002245475.1. NCBI lineage: Eukaryota > Metazoa > Arthropoda > Insecta > Lepidoptera > Riodinidae > Calephelis > Calephelis virginiensis. The sequence continues at coordinate 59,948 of NJDC01004959.1, forward strand.
ACTGAAAAATGGCGCCTTTAGGGCTGTGATATGTGATCACTGGGCCAAGGGGGGCGAGGGCGCCCTGGAGCTAGCGGACGCCGTCATCGATGCTTGCGAGGTGGACTCCCACTTCCAGTTCCTTTACCCGCTAGATCTCTCCATTCAGGACAAAATCAAGAGGATAGCTACAGAAATGTACGGCGCCGGGGAGATCGAGTACACGGAACATGTTTTGGAGAAAATTAAGGCGTTTACCGAAAGCGTAAGATAAATATCAAATGTCATTTGCATGTTCTCAGTTTTTTCGCACTGTCATAGCCGCGATCTAGCGGCGATAGTCATTTTAATTTTTTTAGTCATAAACTAAAGCAGTTTTTTTATATAAAACTAGCTGCCTGTTCCGGCTCCGCTCGGCTGGTATTTTTTTTTCATAAATTGTGATGTAAGCTATACTATCTTTCAAGTTGGATCAAACTGCACACGGTGTGCAAATTTGATTAAAATCGGTTAAGTAGTTTAGGAGTCCATTGTGGACAAATAACGTGACACGTAATTTATATATATTATTATAAGATATATACCACGTCCGTCCCTTAATGTTTGCATACAAGTAGGTAAGGAGCTTCTATATATTGAAGTTAATGGTCCGATTCCGTATAATTATTTATTGTTTTGAGTCAATTTGCTGCCTAGCCTGTCCTTCGAAGTGAACGGTTTTAATAATATGAGCTGTCACCTATTCTACAAAACGTGCCCTATAAAAATACGTCCACTTAAATAGCGAAAACTTAATTATATTTAATCCCTTTTTTGATGTGAAACACCTATAGCCGCACCTAAAACCGATGTCTGGCGTGGCGACGCGTCGCTACTCTATAATGATATGATGCGGTAGTGTGTACGGTGTGGGCCGTGTTGCTTTGTGTATACTGATGAAACGAAATAAGTAGTCACGATTTGAAATAAATTCGTATTTTTTTGTATTTAATGGAAATAAATGTTTATCCATTAAATTGTAATCATTACCTGAAAAAAAAAACAATATTATTTTATCATTACGACATATTGAGTTACTATCACAATCTGTTCTTTTCTCCATATTACTTTTAGAATGCTTTTACAAAATAATGTCGATGTTTCACATCTGCCAGGCGTCCCGTGACGGATGACATTTTATTTATAATATTGTTAAATTATGTTTTTCCTCATGTTGGTCCGAGGCTGTTAAGTAAAAAATAGCATCTGCTTCTCTGTCAGGCAACTGGTAAGAGCCGAGCACAGGTTGAATAGGTCATTACCAACAAGACCACTGATGGCAGAGTGACGTACAGCAATTTGGACGGGTAGGCGATTCCAGCCGCGATACTTACTTTGTCATGTTATGTTTCGGTCCACAGGGTGGGCTAGCCGGTAAACTTGCACAATAGGTCAAACACCCCGGCCATAGGACAGCAGCGCACTGTAACATCTATACATGTCTTACAGGCCACGGTTATGTCATGCCGAATACCTATTTTAAATCTTTATAACACGTCTAATTTTAGTTTACTATACAAAATGTACTTGTAATTACAGGGATACGATAAGCTGCCGATCTGTATGGCGAAGACTTCTAACTCTTTGACGGGAGACCCCGCCATCAAGGGGGCTCCGACCGGGTTCACGCTTCGCATCAATGACATCTTCGTGTCAGTGGGAGCAGGCTTCGTGGTGCCAATGGTCGGGGAGATATCCAAGATGCCCGGCCTCCCCACTCGGCCTAGCATCTATGATATCGACCTCGACACACAAACTGGTGAAGTCGTAGGACTCTTCTAAATTTTGCAAAATACCCTTTATTCGACTATTGCTGTGCTGATTAAGTTGTATCTTGTTGTTTGTTCATTTATAATATACGAGTATATAACAAATGAACATAATGTTGTTTTTATCAAAATGTACCTACTTGAAATCGTATAATAGCAGTTGCTCATCAGAATAGAATAAAACAGTTAGAATCTAAACTTTATAACAAAGTTTGTTAGTGTAGCCACACAATATGGTTAGTGGAAGAAACGGAAGTCTATAAGTGGCGTTTTTACTATGGGATCTATGGGTAACACTACAAATGGTTCATTCTTTTCTTTTCTTTTCTTTATATTCTTTTTGGGAATTTAGTCTCCGCTTACCACAATGTAGGTATACCAGCGCCCATCTCTGATCAAAATTATCCCTTTTGGAATTTGGAACCCAGCGTGTAGCCAAAGTTGACTTTTCAGACGCAGCTTCCGTGCTATGGAACAGTTTCCGTCGTTGTTAAATAGTGCCTACGTAGATTAACAGTCCGTTATCTCACTCCGTCTTTTAAAATCTGTCAACTACAATTTCCTGAGTACCATGTATATCATCACGAGTACCACAAGTAGTAGCTCGAATTCACGGTGATGATTGTGGCCGCTACATAACAATCTGACAACTTTGGTCGCCGTACCGTAGCGCGCCACCCATATTCACCCATGATCGAACTTAAAAAAAATTGTATTGAGCATATCTACACACCTACCAAATTTCATTATGATTGGATCAAAACTACTCAAGTTATCGTCGAACAAACATAGAACTGCAACCCCACCATCATCTGAACACAGAGAACTTCACTTGCTCCGGTCGCTCGGTTTTAATTATTATTACTACTGAAGGTTACACTCTTATCAAAGAAATATGGTCCTCATTTCCAAATATTAATTTCTCTTGCAGAAAGTCTTGTGATGTCAGTTAAAAAAGTTAAAATGAAATAGAGACCCGTTACCCACCTACTCAGCTGGCAGCTACACATAAATATTTAGACGATAGTTTTGTTTTGGTATTAGACGCTTACGTCAGACTTAAAATAAGTTGCAACGGCCACTAATCAAAAAGCAGATGGCTGTAATTGAGATAAATAGTTTTATTACGATAACGAAATTGAAGTATAAAGTGCGAATCAATATTCACAATATTTTGCATTAAATATCATTATCTACCTTTATTGTTATTTATTTACAGTATACTAGCTGTCTCGGCGAACTTCGTTCCACCCGTTCAGTTTGTATGGGAAAAGTAAAGAACTTTTTCTACCATTTTACTGGGTTTTCTCTACATATGAAAACCTTCTTTTGACAATAACTAACACAACAAAGAAAGAATAATCCAAATCGGTTCAGTCGCCCGGAAGTTATGCGCCTACCAACACACTTAGCAATTCATTTTATGTTATAGATATACATATACTATACCTACAGTGTACAGTAGGTAGGTAGTTTTTTAAAACTGTAGATACAGTAATCATTCACAAGCTAAGAAATATAGATATTAATTAATGTAAAATATCATGAAAATATAAAGAAAACAAGATCTAAGAAAAATGCGATCCCTATAAACTTGTTGGTAAACTTAAAATAATAATATGTCGCCGCAAGGACAATTTGAATTAGTACTGAATTCTATCGAAAATGATATCTTAGCAGTGAATTTAACTTTAAACAACGAAGTCACCGTCGTCAGTCACAACGTTTGAAAAACCACAATCAACACAAATAAGAAAATAAATAATAATTCTCAAAAAAGTATGTAAATCATATGCTCATATCATAATATGTTTTAGTCAACGATACCAATACATTACAACTACTAGAGGCGCCACTTTCCATACTTGACGATTTTGAAGTGGAGTTGCTACTTTTTGGGAATGACCGAACACCGGGCTTTGGCATAGCCTAGTTATTGATAAAGGCCTATCCTAGAAATTGTTGTACATATTATCATCTCAGACCAATAAAAAATACATATTTAATACTAATATTTAATACCTATTTTTTTATGATATTGGAAGGCAAAAAAGCAGACGGATTTTCTGATGTTAAGAAATTCACGCCGCCTAGAGACACCAAAGGTGGTAATGATGCATTGCCAACCTGAGGCCGGGATGTTAGGCCTCAAGCAAAAGTAAGTTTACCCGCTACCTTACCCTCCAAACCGAAACACGTCATGACGTTATGGCGCAAGGCGGTCCGAGTGAGTCGCTGCGAAACTCTACCACCTAGTCAGATGTCAGGGTGTTAGTGACGGTAAACCTATGGTCTCCTTTTACGAGCTGCCTTTCAGCAAGGCAGATGGTCTATTCTGCAAAGGAGTCCGGACCAACACGGGGAAGACATATATCTTTTATATATATATATATATATATATAAATCTTGTGTCATGATGTATGTTGCCGATAAACTCCAAAACTACTAAACCGATTTCAATCAAATTTCACATGTACCCGTATTTTGGTCTAACTTAAAAGATAGGTTAGTTATCATCTCAATTATTCACTTATGTCGTGAATGTAAACGAATAAAATGTATTAATTAATTGTTTCTTTACTGGTTAGTTTTATGAAGTTCTCATAGATGGCGGTGTACGTAAATTCATCGATAAAATTATTCAATATTGTTTGACATCTACGTTGCAAATACAACCAGTAGATGGCGCTGTGTTTTGTTTCTTAGAATGTAAATTCTACTACTTTTCGAACAATCGATCAATCGATTCTTCTCGAAGCATTAAAAGATAGGATAGTTATCATCTCAATTATTCACTAATGTCCTGAATGTAAACGAATAAAATGTATTAATTGTTTCTTTACTGGTTAGTTTTATAAAGTTCTCATAGATAGCGGTGTACGCTAATTCATCGATAAAATTCTTCAATGTTGTTTGACATCTAGGTTGCAAATACAACCAGTAGATGGCGCTGTGTTCTGTTTCTTAGAATATAAATTCCCTTACTTTTCGAACAATCGATCAATAGTTTATTTTATATTTTAACCTGACTCGACAGACGTCCTATCTCTACTATCTAATATTATAAAGCTGAAGAGTTATGTTTGTTTGAACGCGCTAATCTCAGGAACTACTGGTCCGATTTGAAAAATTCTTCCAGTATTAGAAAGCCCATTTATCGAGGAAGGCTATAGGCTATAATATCGTCACGCTATTGCGCTAAGACCAATAGCAGCTAAGCACCAACGAAAAATGTTTCAAAATCGGGAGAAGGACGTAGGCTACTTTTTATCTAAAAATTTCAACGGGTAGCGTTGGAGTGCTAAATATTAAATAAAAGACTACGCGGGCGAAGCCGTGGGCAACAGCTAGTATATTATAATTTTCTTAAAAAATAGTTAACCGCCGCGTGTTTTAAGGTTAATTTTTCATTGTTTTTGATTGATATCTTTATTTAAAACAATTAAAATGAGGAGGACGCGACCTAGTACACCAATTTTATAAATCGCCCAGTTCGCGTCCACAGTGAACGCGAACTTATCTCACGATTCTTTATTTTTGTATAAATAAATATATACATAGAACATCAAGTTCTAGTTTTTCTAACATTATTACTAATTCCACATTGTTATGATAGTGGGAAAATATAGAGATATCGAATTTCATCTGAATGCAAACTATAGATACACTGTATACCACACTGAGTCAACTTTTTTTTCAAATGCTAACTAATAATTAAATTTTATTTAACTAGATTAGCCAGTCAAAAGTAGGTGGTAGTAGATAATGTGTTTCGAATCATCTCCCCGGGGCTGGTATGTGCAAAAAACAAGCGCAAAAATTGTTTCTGGCTTCTTCTACTCATTCAGAAGTTATTGTATCATCAATTTCAACTACAAAGTGATAACTAGGGCATCCACAATTTGCCTAATCTTCTTAGTTTCCCGAATTGTGATAGGTGGCAAACTTACCGCACACAGGGTACAGGTCCTATCCCGGGCAACGATGATTTTATTTAAAAAAAAAAACAGAAAAAACATTTGGGGCGATGGTCGTGGCCCCTTATATAATATAAATATGTCCGTGAGACAACGAAGTTCATTAAACAAAAACACAAATACTTTGTGTAACATATATTGACATTGTTAAAATATAACAACAAAATGTTCAGTGTCGCGGTCGTACGTAGGAGAACAAAGGGCCGTCGGTATGCGCGCGCGCAGCCTCACAGGGCGAGTTCAGTTTTTGACTGGCGGTTCAACTTGCACGCGCGCTGTAAGTGTACGATGCATTAGCGACCGATCGCATGACTCACACATAACGGTATAATCTTACCGACTTTCTAAAAGGCCGTTATGAGGTTGCGCACGCCACAGGATTATAACCAGCTCGATCGGGGGTTGGAGATTCGACACAAAAAAACGTCCAACCCATCCAATCCATGTAAGAGATACCTACACTTTATGCTGCCAGGAAATTCCAACAAAGCAAGAAATACCAATCAAAGGACTTCAGATGACATTTCTTTTGCCCATGAACTGTAAAGTGTGTAGTGTTAAGATAAAGAGCAGATTAAGAACGAAGAAGAATAAAATAAAGAAGAGTAAGATTAAGAATAAGATATTTTTATTAAAATATATTTAGAAAATCTTAGAAGGAAACTCGACATTTTCGTAAAACGGCCTCAAAACGATAAAATGAGACACATCCTATTTAGGTTTACTACCCACAGAGCTAACAAAATTTCTCAAAGATTTTAAAATCTCTTTAATTCTAACATCAAGATGTCATGGATGTAACATGCTTTTATACACTTTTATATAATCTGCCAGTGCATCATAGAGAGCGTCACACACTTCTGGTATAAAACTGCTCATAATAGAAGGGGACACATGAAATAAGTAATATAAACTTTTGTAAGAATCTCCAGTAGCTAAATAACGTAAGGTGACCTCAAGTTTTAATCTTGCAGGAAGAGCCTCACGAAATAATGTGTCTTTTTTTTTCAATTATTTTTTCTACCTTTCGCAATAAATCGTCAAATAAGTTTTTAGGTATTCTGAAAAAAATATCATGATCTTCTACATCACATTCCAATGCCGGATTCAAGTTCGCACACAACGTATTAGAAGCACCGTGCATCTTTCTACTTTAAAGTAAATTTCGCATCCAAAATCTCTTTTTCTTTTTCTTGAAAGAAGTTATTAATTTCTTTTTTAATACACCGCAAACAGTCAAAATTGCTCCACAAAGCAATAATTGTTGATCCATGGCGAGTACGTCTGCTTATCTCAAAACCCACTGCAAAACTGTAGGTACCTAATTCTCTCGCACTTCAAATGCGGGCTTTAACGACCAGTGAAAATGGCTCCCCGCATGCGGGCCTTATCGCATGCGTTATAGAAATCACCTGCAACCCGTATGCGGGTTCTGACGACCAGTGAAAACGATAAACTCTTTGCGGGCCCTATGGCATGCGTTACAGAAATCTCCCGCACCCCGAATGTGTGCCTTATCGACCAATGAAAATGCGCCTTTAGGTGCAAACAGGTACTTAATATTTGTACAATTTTTTTTATATATAATTTCATATTTAAAACAAAGTAGGTACCTAGGTACCTATTTACTTTTATTTATTACAAGTTTTTGAATGTATCCTTTCCTTTCAAGTTCTTTCCGCTGTCTGTCACTACGTATGCTCAGATCTTTAAATTTTGTTGCGTTTTTTAAATAGATATACCTACCCATTGATTCAAAAGAAAGATTTATGTTTATGTATAATGTAGTGATAATTATATTCTCCAAAGTAAGGCCATGTCGCTAGCAATAAATAATAATGAAGAAAAAATATTTATAAACCTATTAACTTACCTACGTTTAGTACAGCTCAAACATAATATGAATTGACCCTTGTTAGAAAGCAACAATTGATTACAATCGTCTAAAATACCTAAGTAGGTAGGTATATAGAATCAGAGACTCGAGGATGTTTGTTTGTGTTACGTCCGCTCTGTCCACAAACGTTTCCAACTCTAATCTTACCTACCTACTTCCAAATCAAAAGTTTTGCAAATAACGTTTACATTACGATTGTTTTAAATGGAAATCAAGATACATACCGACCTAATTACCAATAAATAGTTCTTTGTTACTGTGAACCAAGCGAGGCATGGTGTAGGTACCTACTTACCTAATGCAAATTCTTGAACAAGGTAGAGGGAGTGCCATCAGCCATGTCTACCATGCAAAGAGGCTCAAATTGGGATGTCGAAATAATTCCGAAACGTTTTTAGAATTTTATGTACATAGGTACGTAGGTAGTCAAATTCTTTAATGTAATAAATAATTCATAAATATTCCCGGACAAGTTATAGTGTACAAATTTAATTAAACCTCAAAGTAAGCAAATGATATGCTTATGTTATAGGTGTTGTTATGGGTGTCAACGATTTTAATAAGTACATGGAAATACTTAAGGCGAGGTGAATCCTAAAAACAGGCTTTTTAAAACAATTTTTTGCCTAAAGCTTACGAGATAAGACAGTAAAAAAAATATATGTGAATCTTGATCATATGTTTTATAATAATACGCCTTCCATAACACGATAGTGATTATTTTACTCGATAGAAAAAAAATACAAAGTAAGGTCTAAAATTGAGATTCGAGCTCATTATTTGTTAAACGATTTTAAAGATATATAATTCAAATTAATTTGAATGGTGTATGATGTATTAATCTTTCATGTGTATGAATTAAAATTTTGATTTAATATCGTATATGAAAATAAATAAATTATTTCCAGTGAGTTACACTGGAAATAATTTATTTATTTTTTCAAGAATTCATAATAACCCTTTCCGCGTTATAGTGTTTCTCATTCATTTCTACGTCGATAGACAGTGACCGCC
>NJDC01004959.1:75768-95300 GCA_002245475.1 Calephelis virginiensis
TCTTTCAATTAACCATTAGCAACATTATACTCATGTCTTTGGTAAGATGTGATTCATAGTCGTCTACAAGCAGAACAATAGGCTGTCTGAAATTATTATCTGTGACACATTTACAAACCAATATAATGGAGCACTATTGACTATTCCTTTTGGTGGTCTTCGGAACATTATCATAAAGGGTCCACCATACACTTACCGAATGCGGAAATAAAAAATTGTGATGCTTCATAGACATTTTTCAATTTTTTAGGACCTGTAACATTTTTTTTGGGACATTTGGGACAAATGTTGAAGCTTGTCCTATTGCCACTGAAAATTCTAAGAGAGTCATCTAAAATTCTATAGTTTCCTATCTCATTTAAGTAGGGTTTCAACTCTTCAAACCAGCTTCTTATATACTCTTCAGTAACTAAAGCTCTAGCTTGACAGTTATTAATCCACGTCGCTTCAGGAGTTCTTTGACTAAGAACTGGTTTTATTTTTAGAAATATGGTGTACCCCTTAGCACCAGGCCATCCATTTATAAAAACATTCGATTTTCCATCTACCTTAATGATTTTTGCTTCAGTACTTATTAAATCACTGCATTTTTTGAGAAATCCACTCTTAGCTAATTGAATTAACCATTGCACCAGAACTTCTTCCTCGTTTTTATTTAGGACTGTGTTTTTTCCGACTTTAAGTCTATCTTCATCGACTTTTCCATGTACCTATCCTATCTTGAAGAGTAGTCCTTGATATTTTAAATAGTCTGCTTGTCTCTCTAATAAGTAATAATCATAGCTTCATGCTTAACGAAAAACATTCTGTTCTAATTTGTACTTGTACCGTATTTAATACGTCTTTTTTTTCCTTGTTTTGATTGTTCTTGTCATTTTTCTTTATCTTTGAATAAAAGTTGCGCATGATACGAGTATGTTTTTTTTCGAAATAAGATTACATTAAACATCATCAAAACAAATGCAAAAGAATTAATTTGAAAAGAAATTGAATAAAATTAAAGAAAATAACATATGGTCTTGTTAACAAATTATTTATTATTATTTAAAGATTTATTTGAAAAGAGACCATTAGATGCTAAATTATTATAGTGTAAATTTTGAATGATACATAAAACCGATGGCCGAAATAAGGAATAAGTTGTGTCTTATATCGGCCACGGCTGTTCAATGTCAATATAAAGTAGCCGGAATTAGGAATTGATTACAACACTGTCCTTCCAAATATTGACCACTAGGCCGATTTTAGGTTTTTTGCCAATTTAGTATTCCTAACCTCGGCCGGTCAAATTTTTCAAAAAAATAAATACATAAACATTAATTTTTGCACAAATAAGTATAGCATATTTAATAATCAAACGACATAAACACCTAAACAGCAATTAAAACATTTCTTACTTGTATAAAATCTTACCTCCATCTGCAGCAGATTCTCTAAATCTGAGCAAGAAATACCGCCTACTTTAACATATGTGCACACATCTACAAACAGTTCGTCACTGAGAAATATAGAGAAGTGAGATTGCATCCATATTACATGAACTTTTACTCAATGGTATAAGGTATAATTTCGAATACAAAATAATCTTTTAGAATAAATGTGGTTTAAGTTATGATGAAAAAAGTGTAAGAGGCCGATAAAAGGTAGAGGCCGATATAAGGACAGTTTACCCTAACACAATTTCGGTGCGTGAAATAGTGTCTGATAATAATAACAAGACGAGGTTTCAAGACGAATAACTATCAATATACATCATTAGGGGTGGCAAGATTGATATGTGTCGAGCGTACCTTCGGTCGTCCTGGGGGGTCAATAAGACAGAATATTTTCGGCTGTTCTCATGTTGTCAACGGTGAGTACTAGCACAGATATAACCAAGTAGTCAAGATTATCACCCAGCAACTTGTTCTTCGGTATGAACTTGTTGGTTTTGAATTGCCAAACTATAAGTATACACCGGAGCCAATACTTAAGAATGGCCATGCAAATCTGTGGGACCGGTCTATCATCACGGACAGGACTAAAGTTTCCAATGACCCTGACATTGTGCCGGTAGATCGATGGAGCGCCGGACCCTTCTTGTTGATATTACCTGTTCTGTGTGACGTTAACCTCGTGAAAGCTGAGAAGGAAATTGACATAGTACATAGACTTGCTCACGAGGTTACCGACATAAGTATGGGATGTTGATTCAACAGCTGTCCCGATAGTACCAGCTCTCTAACAGAAATTTTCGTAAAAAAATTCCAAGACACTGAGCAAGCAATGGTTTACATACCAATCTGCGTGGCTATATTGCAATACCTACATTAGTCATCAAAAAAGCCGAGCTCACCGTGCTCACTTTTTAAACAAAGTCCTTATCAAATCTAGTAATAATTTATTAAATATTTAATATTAGTCCAATAACAAAGGAAACAAAACATAGAAATGTCATAATATTAAATGTATTTAGGCAGGTTCAAAATATACATTGACTGTTGACATTGTTGATGTCATACTACCTACATTTTTGTGCAAAATATGTACACATCACATAGTTTATGCAGGTATGTCAAGTGTTTACTGTACATATAGTTCCTAGAAATTAGAAGACGACTTAGATATTGTTTCTTTTTTATGTACTATGTACGATTATATATATATTTACGAGCAACAAAACATTCATTTTAAAGGTTATACTATAGATAATATTACCGTGGTTGTGCTGTTCAATATTATTTAGTTTGGACACGCTTTCAAACATGTGTCTGTAGGAACATGATATAAGCAAGAGCGTTGCCAGGAGTCAAAACATAACAGACTGATGTAATCTATCAGATAGATAATCTTGATAGATATTTTTTAAAACTTTTTCAGTTAAATTTTTAAAGGGGGGGGGGGCTCAGCTGAAACAACGTAAGTTTCAAAGTAACGTTGATAGCTTAGATGTTAATAAGATAGGTATAGTTGTTATATACCTAGTTGAGAAAAAATATTGTATATCCTATCATAGTTTTATCAAATACCTACACCGCTTTATCTTAAATGTTGAAGTGAGTTTTGATAACATTGAGGCTAAGAACTCACAGGGCGGTTTTCACCCGCGCCCGCAGCATGTATAGAATGTAGGTTTTTATGCAAAACGTATGAGCACATTTCACGACGCGTTTTACACCTGAAATGCCCGCGGTTGTTTGCGGTTCTCGCGTCACTGGTTGCCCGACGGTAGAATCGTTCAAGTTTGCGAGCGATGATTTCAATTGCAACGACTTTTGTTCAGATACACAAATTCCCGTTCTCGTGAGTTTTGAAATAAAACCGCAGTTCCTCGGTCGCGGCAGGTGCGGGTAAAAACCGCTCCGTGAGTTCTTTGTCTAATTATAAATTTGTATCTAAATTCCGTAATCAAAACGATGCCATATCATACCAATGTCACAAGGAAATATGTCGCAGCATGTTTGAACCAAAATTTTTCCAAAAAATACTGCCATATTGTGTATGGTTAGCTCGCCTGATCGCGTCCACCGCCCGCGGCGGTCGCGGAACTGCGGTTTTATTTCAAAAAACTCACGAGACACTTAGTTTGTGCGGTCACATAGTGGCCTAGCCGTCGCGGTCGAAATTATCGCTCGCGAACTTGTACTATTACTTCTTAAACACCGTGTCCAATATCAGCGCGCGACAAACAGTTCATTCTTCGTATTCATTCTGTTCTTTGTGTACATCGACCATACATCCCAATAGACGCCTATTCTTTATAATTTTGCTTTGAAACAATTCTGGAAAATAGCTGAGGTGCGGGGAAGCGGGGAACTGCTTTCTTATTGGCCCTTGCAATGACAAAACGTCATGTTCAAAAACAGATATGTAAGATTAGGGATGAGACAAATTTAGTACGAACAATATATTTTATCGATATGCTTTTAATTTTATGAAGTATGACATTGTAACGGATTATATCGCATTTTGTTATTGCACGTCACAAATTTTCGCGAATGAGGGTAATATCCGTATTTGAATATATTAGGTCCTTACATTTGTAATTGGCGTTTTGTAAGGGAGGAACATAAGTCGAATATTTTTAATGTAACATATTAATTTAATCAAAGTATAAACCATTGTTTCCTATGCACATTTGCCATCTCATAGGTAATTAATTGATCATTCTACTAAAACACCATTCGAACGGGAATCAACAAAATTTTTAAAAGTGGTTTGGACTGCCCCATCGAAATTGAATTTTTCGAAAAAAATAAATAATCTATTGAAGTTAGATTCAGATGCATGTTTTTTACATTCCAATTGATGCACTTCTAGTTAAGAAGCCGTCTGTTGTGTAGTATGTGATCTAGCATTGTCATGAAGCAGCACTGGCGTAGAGTATATAAAACAATCTTCTGCAAAATGTTGAGATTTAATTCGCTGTATTTAGAATTTGGAAGTCGGAAACCAATTCTCTCGTCTGGTTTCTTTAAACCAAGCAACTGTAACATCAATAGTGTCTATAGGCCATGATTATCTGTTACCATTAAGAGAGCCGTGTGATTGTTCGCTGACTTCTCACATGAAAAAGAGTAATTATCCAGAGGCCAACTCAAAAGTACACAGAGTAATAAGTTTGTTATTGTTTCTGTCAATGCTTAAATTTATCAATAAAATACATAAATACTTACATACAATACCGTTACAAGACCGGTATCCTATTCGGGATAAATCAATAACAATATCGACAAAATAGATTTGCATCACTAGCTGTATGCAAACGAAAGTGATAGCTTGAAAATCACATGTGTTAGAAAGAGACATAAACCCGCATCTAATAATGACTGACCAGTATATGATGAACGCCGACAAATATCAAATAATTCAAAATGTAATTATGAATGTTGTTATTTTAATCAACCTACGGAAAGTTGTACCATCTTTTCGGTAATTTGAAGTGCGGCTGTCTTTACCGTATCTACTATTTAATTGAACAAACAGTCATTTTATATCTATTTTTTTATTTTTTATACAATAACGCAACAATGTTTACAGGTCACAAACCTGGTCGATACTGTTCATATCTTTCTTTTTCTAAGTAATAAGCTACATTAGAACAATTACACTTATGTGTTGACAGAACCGTGTTGCCTTATATGCGGCGTCTATTGGGATGTATGGTCGATGTTTGTGTATGATTCCGTTCTTGATGAAACATTGCGAACGAGATGTACCTACTAAATGAACGATTAAGCATACGGTTATGGAATAGTTCGTTCTAGTTCTGTAAACTGAATTAATTCTTATTAGTTCTTAGTACATGAACTAAGCAAGCCTAGTAGAAACAATGACAGATGAAAAATTGACAAAGCAGATAAACAATGCGAATGTGGATGGATGTACGTACCCAGGGACACCTAGGTTGACACTCCATGAAATAAGTAAGAAACCGGCTTGTTTGTATGAAAAGGGTATGAATGTCGAAGAAGCTAGACAGGTCTGCCAAAATCTCTGCCTACCCAGGCGTGAAGATATGTATGTATGCATGTAGAGACTATCGAATTATGTAGAACCGGGAGAATGTATCGGTCAATGCCTAAGCACCTGGTTTATTCGTAAAATGTACCTCATTGGTATTCAAATTAACGCAAAGTAAACTCGTTATTGAATAATACTTTGATGGTGTATGACCCAAGTGATAAGATTATGTTATTTACAAATATTACTATTTTGTGAACACAAAGATGATAATACATAAGTAAGCGTATAGCACTGTAAGTGGGTTTTAAATATTTTTAATTATTTGTAAAAATGTGTATATACAGGGTTACTTTAAAAGGACCGACCAAATTTTAATGCTAGGGATAAGGCCTAAATGGTAATGCATTTTAAATATTATTGCCAAATTGTAATATTTACTTTTAAAAACATTCATTTAAAACAATCCGCCACAATGCTTCACTTGTGACACGCTGTGTCGTACCTAGTACGAGTCATGACGTCGCCAGCCTGAAGTCAGTGGGAACCAGTATAATGCTTTTTTACATAAACCGTCTTCTATTTTGCGTCGGAAAAAAAACATTTTTTTCTTTCTTAGATCGACAGTGTTATCGATTCTAAACCGTTTCTCAAAATTTGGTTTATTTAAGATTATGATTTATTATGGTTTTAGATGTAAATCTTGTCTTTGTGTCTTGTCGCTTTTTGGAATATAATTGTAAGAAAAAGTAGTGTAATAAGTGTGACTGGAAATTATCACTTTAAGTAAAAAAAGTTAAACAAAACTTAATAACATTTTACAAACCCCGATTCAAAAAAGTTTGTCTTGTAAGGAAAGCGTAGAATGTAGAACATGATTATTGGTAAAATAATGAGGAACATTCTGTAAAAAGTACACTGTAATTTGAAGAACATTTTAATTTTTATTTTAATGATATTCTTTTATGGCTTTACATAACATAAAAAAAAGAAATTAAAAATGTTCTAAAAAACTTAACGCAAAAGTATTCGTCTACCCTGATCATGGACGCAAAATAGTTCGTCTACCACTTTGTTGTGTCGCCATTGTTCTCAATGACAGCTTTAATGCGAAGAGACATAGTTACAATCACCGCTGCACACTCCTCAAACAAAATTTACTCCCAGACAGCCAAAAGTTTAGCCTTTAAGTTGCTCTATGATATTGATGGATTTTTCGAAGAACTTTTTTCAGTTTCAACCATAGGGTTTCGATCGGCGATAAGTCAGGGCTTCTTCTTCCTTCTCATTCCTAAAAGCTCTGTAACAAATTTGTGATACTTCTGTGATTGCGGATGTCTATAGGCGGCGGTGTCTACTTGCCTGTTGGCCTCCTCTTTTATACAAAAAAAATATTGTAGCGGTTCCGATAAAAATAAATAATACTTACGACAAATAAAGACGACAGGAGCGTCTGGATTACGGGGGTGCGAAGAATCCCCGGAGGGACTTAGGTTACCAGCTGACGAACCTGGCCCTTGTAACACACAACTGCTGCACGCTTCGGACTGACAAGAAGATCCTAGAGTTGGATGAGTGTTTGGGCAAGTTATGCTGGGACGTAGTGGGGTTATCTGAAGTCCGAAGACAGGGAGAGCACTTGATAATCCTAAAGTCCGGTAAATTGTACTACCACCGAGAAGGTGACGCCCTGTCCCAGGGTGGTGTCGGGTTTATCCGGGGTCCGGGGGTCACTTACCAACAACGTGAAGGCGATTGGGAGTGTGTCGACAAGGGTGGCGGTGGTGGTGGCTGATACTCAGAATTACCAAACGGTATTCGCTGAAGGTCATACAGGTCTACGCCCCGACTTCGGCGCACTCTGACGACGAAGTGGAGGCGATGTACGAGGACAAATCGAAAGCCATCCATAGCTTCAAAACGCACTACACGGTGGTTATGGGTGACTTCAACGCTGGATATGAGAGAGAGCGATGAGCTAAAAGTGGGGCTATCTGGTGTTGGCAGGCATAATCCTAGGGGCCAACGGTTGGCTGAATTTCTGGACAAGGAAGGACTCTTTATGATGAATTCCTTCTTCAGAAAAAAAACATATCGTAAATGGACCTGGATTAGCCCGGATGTGTCGACAAAAAACGAGATACACTTCATTTTGTCTACCAAAATATATTCAATGATGTCTCTGTGATCAACAAGCTGAAGACCGGCAGTGTTCATCGGATAGTAAGAGGCACATTGAATATCAACACAAGGCTTGAACGATCACGGCTGATGAAGTCTACGCTCCGTCCAACCCCAGTCCAATGACAAAATCCCGAAAATTTTTAGCTCAAACTTCAAAATCGCTTCGATTGCCTGGGAGATTGCGAATCAACGGGTTTGTTCAAGCAGTCCAAGCGGCTGGGTGAAATTTTGTAAGACTCGAAGCAAGAAAAGAACGGGAAACCTCTCAGACTTTACTCTCAAACTCATTGGCGAACGGGATGAAATGTGGTTGCAGTCTTCAGTTGACATGCAAAAGTACAGAGAGCTAAACAGACAAATCTCCAAGGCGTTGCGTACCTTTAATATGTCTCGTGTTAAACAAACTATCGAGCGTAATAATGGCTCCAAGGTTTTCGCTAGGGATTTGTCTGTTGGCCAGACCCAATTGATAAAACTCAAGACCGAAAATGGCACCGTAATTTCATCTAAGGCTGAGATTTTGAGCGAGGTCGAGATGTTCTATGGACAGCTGTACAATTCAATACGACCCGTTGTTAGTTTGGCTAATGACCCTAGAGCCAAACTCACCCGACATTACAACCGAGCCGAGCCGATCAGCCTGTACGAGATTCGAATGGCCCTCAAACAACTGAAGAAAAATAAGGCGCCGCAGGACGATGGAATTATTGCTGAGCTACTGAGAGCGGATGGAAGTACTTAAGGTCCTCCAGAAGCTATTTAATTCAGTCATCCTCGAAGGCAGAAGTCTTCCAGAAGCGTGGACCAGAAGTGTGGCGGTTCTCTTTGTGGGGATCTTTCAAAAGTGGGGCTTTTGGTTTGTGGCAACCCCGTCTGACAGTTCGTCAGACAATTTTTAATTTAATTTCATAAGAATTTAGCTTTATTTTTCGTTATTTATTGGTAATTTATAATATTATTAGTAAAACAACATATTGATACAGTGTTTTATTGCGTATATTTGTGAAAAATTGCATATAAAAGTCACCTAGAATCTGTCAACAAAAAGGAGGGAAATTGTGCCAAAGAAACTTTCTCGTTGTAATCTTAAAAAACTGTGAGTATTTTACAATATTTATTCAGTATACTTACATAACAAACTTATTTTGAAGTAGATTTTCGTATCTCCTACACAATCTTGCTTAACTATTACTCACAGAAACTCTTGAACGTTATAGTGTAAGTAGGCAATTTCGTATATTTACTTATATTTCATACGTTAGAAACCAACTTTAAAACAAAAACATGATGACTCGTGAGGCCTCAGCTCGCTTGCAGGAAGACAAGCTTCAGCTTGCTTTACTGGAGCTAAAAAAATATAAAGAATTGTGCGAGAGATTAGAAAAAGAACAAGAGGACAATGAGAGAGGTGTTAGACATTTTGACTTCTAACAAAAAGCTTAAAAGTGAAATGGCTGATTTACATGAGAGGTTTTTAAATGTTTGCCAAGAACGTGACCAGCTGACCCCAATGGTCAATTCATTCGACCAGTGCAGTGTTGAGTTTGATCAAACACTCAAACGCAACATTGAGTTGGAACGCAGACTCAGCCAGGCTCGGCAGACTATTGAAGACCTCGAGTCTATCGATCAGGGAATCAAGTTAGTGCAGACACAATCACTGTTTGAGGAACTGCTCGAGAAATCATCATCCATTTCACACAAAGCAGAAGTAAATTGTAAATCAACTCCTGTAGTAACTATTGATTTAACCTGTGACGACAGCATTGTACAAAATTCTAAAAAACCTGTGTTTCATAATAGAAATAAACTAAAAAAGTATATCAAAATAAACAAAATCATTAAAAGGTCTCAAGAAAAAGTTAAAAAAACAAGCTCTTGTTAAAAAGTTACAATTTATGTAAAGAAAATTGGAGAGAGCTATGCTCGGTGTTTCTCTGCGAGATATGATCCGTAATTCGGTGATCCGCAAGAAAACGAGAGTAACCGGCATAGTTCAGAGAGTTAGCAAGCTGAAGTGGCAATGGGCAGGCCACATTGTTCGCAGAACCGACATCCGATGGGGAAGAAATGTTCTCGAGTGGCGGCCCCGCACCGGAGGATGTAGTGTTGGACGACATCCCACCCGACTGATGATCTGGTTAAAGTCGCGGGGAGTTGCTGGATACAAGTGGCTGGTGACCGTGACTTGTGGCGCTCTTTGGGAGAGGCCTATGTGCAGCAGTGGACGTCCTCCGTCGGATGATGATGATTATGATGATGAAACATAACGATGTCCTTCGTTCGTCGTTCGTAAAATCATCAACAACGTCACTAAAATCTACAGCCTCGCATTTTATAAGAAAATGCCATTTCTTATGTCGCACTCGAATCGACTAAAAACAAACGATGACCTTCCCGACGCTCGGCTAGAAGCGGGATGGGATCGCCTTTGCATTCACCATCTTACGATCCGATCTCCTCCCGCGCTGAAAGAGGAACGACTTTTGAATCGTCCCTCAGGAGTACGAGGCCGTGCTAACCAAAGAGAGTATCCCGATTCCCCCGACAGCCTCCAAACTGGATATTATGCATATAATAAGATAATATAACACAGTAAGTAGGTACCTATATTAAGTGTATTATAATAATATTACAACTAAATCGAACTAATGGACAACTTTGCAATAGCTGTACATATACGGACAGTTATTAACTAGCATCGTCTATAATTTAAGGCGGAACAAATCAATAAACATTGATAAATTATAGTGGCGACTGTGGTGGTGACTTCAACTGTGATTGCATCGTGATTACGGGTCTATTGTCATGGAGTTAGTCATCGAAAGGTGGGCGGTGAGATATCGGAATAATGTTTTTTATGTGAGAGGACAGCGAACAAGCACACGGCTATCGTGGTAAGAGATAACCATAGAAGAAAGCATAGATGGTACAGGTGCGTCTTTATTCTGTGGCCGGGATGTTAGGGCTATTATGCAAGTCTACCAGCTACCCGGGTCGGAACACGACAGAGTCATATAAGGCTGCAGGAATAGGTAAGGCAGTAGATCCCTACCCGGTCAAATTGTTGCACGGTATTTCACCAGTGGTCTTGTTGGTGATGACTGATGACTTATATATTAACCAGTGCTCGCCACTTACGAGCTAGCCTGGCGAAGAGGCAGACCGTCTATT
This sequence comes from Calephelis virginiensis, assembly GCA_002245475.1. NCBI lineage: Eukaryota > Metazoa > Arthropoda > Insecta > Lepidoptera > Riodinidae > Calephelis > Calephelis virginiensis. The sequence goes on from NJDC01004959.1 coordinate 86,569, forward strand.
CCACTTAGCGGACCCGGACCAACACAGGGAACATGATAGTCTGATACAATTTTAAACACAGGACCGGTCTTTAGGACTTAAACTAATTTATTCCACTGACACGACATACTTTTAGAAACAATAATTAGCTTAAACATCAATGTTTATTTATACATATACGAGTACCTACCTACTTGTATGATATACTGATTGCAATTTTAGTTCTAATAGGTACCTATACATATGTTGTTCTTTTTTTAACTTCCGACGCAAAACGAGGGGTGTTATAAGTTTGCCTTGTGTGCGAGCGTGCGTGCGTGCGTGCGTGCGTGCGTGCGTGCGTGTGTGTGCCTGTCTTTGGTATCTTTGCTCTTCAGCAGATAGACGGATTTCAATGCGATTCTTTTTGTTTTAATGCTGACGTGATCAAGATGGCTCTTAGCTATATATAGATTATGACCATCTGTCCGGTGTTCAAGGTTAACAGCTTTGGCACAATGTAATATACTTAACCAAGGACCAATTAATTTAATTAAAATGTGTTAAGGCCACCTCGTTGGTCTAGGGGTTGGTGTACACTTTCTTCACCGACTGACCGCAAGGCTCAGGTTCCATTCAGAGAGATATAACATTTAAGACATCTGCATTTCTGGGTCAGGTCAGGTTAGATTGTTTACGAAATTTGTACTGGTATCCATATAAGTATTTCTGTGCATTAGTATGTATCGTTGACTAACACAAACATATAATTTGCTTACTTTGGGATTAGATTTAATTAGTGTAATCTGTCATAAGTCTCAAGGACACTATTTAAGAAAATATAGGCCCAGAACCTTTTCTCGAGTGGAATCCGGGGCATTTCCTATTGATAAGTAGGGCCTTAACATATAAGTCACTGGGGTACGAAAAGCCAGAATAAGCCAGCGCGCCTTCTTTGGAACTTTAAAAAAATTCCCGTGTTGGTTCGGGACCGCTGAGTAGAATGGACCATCTGCTTCTCTGCCAGATGACTCGTAAGAGGCGAGCATTGGTTAAAAAATAGTTGACCACTAACAAGACCACTGGCGGTAGAGTGCTGTGCAGTAGTTTACCCGGGTAGGGGTCCACCGCCCCACCTACTCCTGCCACTCTCTGTCATGTGCCGGTCCCGGTTCATAGGCCTAACATCTCAGCCACAGACCAGCGACGCACTTGTAACATCTATGGTGCCTATAGTCTAATTAATAAGTACAACTACGTATGAAATTGCTTTCGATTTTATTAGAATGTCCATAAGTTATCCAGGGCAGTGGCAATGTTTAAAATATTTCTTTTAAAACACTAATCAAAATACTATAAAATATAATGAAACACAAACATTTTTTAAATATGTTTCAAATACCTACACACGAAAACACACACTTCTGCTGGAAACGTAATTTTCGATATTCGGACTGTTACATTCAGAATTAAGAAACGGGCTCGGGCAGAGATAGGTTTGTAGTAGCGCAGCGCGATTGAGAAATTTGAGATCGAGGAAGTTGAGAGTTAAGTTGAAGACGAGAGGAAGAAAGTTCATTCAATCTTAACTGCAAACTGTTTTTATCCCTCTAGTAGGGCTCGTCTTTGCACGTAGATATGTAAAAGAACGAAGAGCGTTATCTTCTAAAATCAATGTAATTTTTTACTTCTTTTATTATAGGAAGACTCGTAAGAAGAGTGCCTTGTGAAGGCGTCTTACGTCACGAGTTGTGCTAACAGTACACTACATACCTACCTATAGAGCTCCAGCACATGTATGTAGGTCGGTCGTGCTATTCCTGTCGCCCTAACTGATGTTCCTAAATACGTCCCTAAAAATGGTGTAGTCTAGTCGCCGGTTTGGCTACATTACTTTAAGGTTTTATAGGGAGTTATTGAATTTTTTAACCGATTTCCAGAAAAGGAGGGAAAGGAAATAATATGTTTTACTCCTATATTTTTATGTATGTTAATCGATTTCTCCGTCATTTCTGAACCGATTTCGATTTTTTTTATTTAAAAGAACCGTACTTCCGAGTTGGTCCCATTTCCACAAAGTCTGGATCTGATGATGGGTACCCAGTTAAATCGTTAAGATCTACGTACATAAAATTTGGTGTTTCGATCCTGAAATACCAAATTTTGTGGGCTTATTACCCATTCATCTAGACGAATTTTAATAAATATTAAAACACCTACGACAATTTCCCCATTCACCCGTAGAGCAGATGGTATGCCCTATTCATCCGGGTGTTTTAAAAATCGTTTTGAATATATAAACTGCTGGAGGGTTGGCAAATAAAAATAAATAAATTAATGTCTTTAATTTGTGTCCAAAATATTTATTAATCCGTTGTAAAACTTGAAACTTTAAATCAGGGTGGATTTTCCAATTTTCTAATAAAAAAATGTTGCTCGGATAATTCACATCGGATTTGCCACTTATCACATTGTGGGACTTACACATGTGTTCAAGAAGCTTACTTGGCCAAGTAATGAAAAAACGCTGTGCGATGTACAATATCACTTCTAAGTATTGTTCATGAATTGGACGGCTTAAAGTAAGAAACGCATAGCTAAATGTTGTACTTCGCACAGTGTTTTTTCGTTACTTAGCCAAGTAAGCTTCTTGAATACGTTAGTATCTTCGGCTAGTCGTGGGTGCCTACCTCTTCGGGGATATGTGCGCGAAGATACTTACTTACTTACCTTTTTTATTTAAAACTTAAAACAGTGACATAAAGGTATACTTAAATATAACACCAGTAAAATAATGCTGATAAATAACTTAATACTTACATACAGATTAAATTCAAATATTTGTTAACTCTTCCTTAAGCTTTTAAATTGTAACTGACTGACTGTAGATTAGTTTTATCATAAAGCTCTTTGTTTATGCTATACATTTATTCTTTACTAAGTATACATTTTAGTGACCAAAACGAATAATAATAATTAAATAGAGTAATATCTTGAAAATAAAAATATTGGACAAAAGTTAATATATTCTTTTAAATAAATAAATACCTCCGCGCCCATTTCACTGAAGGGGTAGGCAGGGGAGCAACTAGTACAAACAGGATAAGCCAAAGTTAAATACTTTCTCATGGTGTGACAAGTGGCAAGTCCATCGACACATCGGGCACATGCCGACCCCGGGCAAAGTTATGTTTTCATGAGAAAAGATGAGAAGACTCATTTAGAACAAATTGGCCGATCCATTTTTCGAACTTGGGCCCTTTTGCAGTTGCGGTACCGCTGAACCACCAAGGCGATTCTGCAATATATATTTCTGATGAAAAGTAATCTAACAGTTTTGTTCTACTATCTGTACTTTTTTCTTGTTATATATTTTATGGACAGTTTCATTTCGGATGAATAGGAAATATGTTTTCGGTTGAATGGGTACCTAATTATAAAATTATAATTCTGTTTTCGGATGAGTGGGGCATATATGATGGATACATGAATGGGGAAGTAAAATAATTCGGATGAATCACGCGGATGAATGGGGCATAAATCATTTTGTGTACGTAAATCTTACTGTAATCAGTCAGGTTTTTTTTCAGTTACAATGTGATTAACTTATTGATTTTAGAATTATACCTACCCGAGAACTTGTTTGAATACGTTTCAAACATGTTTTAATCAAGTAAATCAAAACAGTAAATAAGAATTTATTATATTATTATTTAAACTAGTGGTCGTCCAGTGATGGAATTTGAACCATAACTAATTTTAATTATAAATAATTTAATTTAAATTATTAAAATAGGTATATGGTTTAAGGATTATTAAGGTTCTATTGTTAATTACATTTCTTTTTCATAAAAACGCCATCTTCATTTATCAAGACTATGTTTCCAAACATTATGTATTCATAATGCTCGCCATAGTTTATAATATATATATATACCTATATGTGTGTATATATATATACATAGGTTATAATAGTTTGCTCGCCATCTGTGATCTTCTGCACTTCTCCTGCACATAAACTATAAGTGTGGTAAATTTCATACTCGACATTCCACGCAATTTTCGTAAAAAAAGGGTCCAAAGTTTTAATTAAATGATAACATATTACTTCACCCCGTTGTGCGATCGGGATTAAAAGTAGCTTCTATGTGAATCCAGGTCACAGTCTATCTGTGTTCCAAATTTCAGATAAATCCGTTCAGCCAATCAAGTGTGAAAGAGTAAGAAACATCCATATAAACATACTCACAAACATTCGCATATATTACAGTACAGTACTTACGATTACTTTTACATTGATTCTCAAAATATACGATATGATTACAATTCCTGTACTTTATAATATTAGCTCCTATACCTACCTACCTACTGTCCAAATTGTACTTTCATAGCCCCAATTATTTAAGTGGGGAAAATCCCCCTGGACCCGCCCCCTCTCGGGGCAGAATAGCAGGTTATGTCAGACTCGAACCGACTAAAAACCACACTATGACTTTCCTGCCGCCCGGCTGGGAGCTAGATGGGGTCGCGTTGGCATTCACCATCTCTTTCTCCGCGGCTGCGGCCCGGTCCTCACCGGGCTTCCTCCCGCGCTGTAACAGGAGCGACTGGGTAAATCTTCGAAATATGTTATTTTTAGCAGTTTTTTCATTTTTTTTTAAAACCTTAGTGCTTGTTGGTTTGTGATAGCTAAATGCACTCCGCTGGTTATTATAATACTTATAATGTAAAGGGCACTAAAATATCATCAATAATTTTCGAGATTTTCTCAAATTTAGAATTTCCCAGGTTGAGATGAATGACATTGAGTATTAAGAATGACTGTACCGTAGATTATAATGACATCATGTTACCTCTAATGACAAACTATATAGGTGTAATAGGAAAATTTAACAATTAATATATAACATTTAGACAGAAATGAGTCTTTCAGGCTTTTTGGGCTTAAGCCCGGGGCTCCGTAGATGTAAAAGGCCCACAATCCCAGTGAAAACGAACCAAGTACAAGATATTTAAAAATAGTAATGACGATAATGAAAACAAAATTTAAGTAACCAAAATGAATATATTTAACTCTTTGACAATGGTAAGATTAAACCGTCAAAATAGGAACATCATTTCTTATAGTAAAGTAACTTAAAAAACCTGTAACTCTTACAAAAAGTCTTTGGTAATCAAAAAAATCACAGTCGACATCTTATTCGTAAATTATTAAACTAAAATATAACTAAAGACTTTCTGTAAAAAAAAATCAGTATTCTTCAACACAATAAATCACAATTGTATCTTAGTTGGAAGATGCCACAGACTCGCTTCCAAACTTTAACAGCAAGGCGTTAGTTTTTGAATCAATAAAAATAAATAAACATATTAATTGCTGTTACCCATAGATGCGGTTTTTAAGATTTACTTTTGTTAGTGACGTTAATTTAAATATTAGAGATAATTTTGATTTTGTTCTGATTTCCAGACTTAGGTTTGGTGCTTGCAAGGGGTACCACGGTATCAATATCACTGTTAACGTTTTGAATCACAGGAATGCAATTGATATAACCCAAATGCTTGCCGTGCGCGCACACTTCACTCACATCACATAAAAAAACAGCTCATGTTTCTCATTGTCATTTGGGATTTGAATTTATCCCACAGAACTTGATGATTGATTGTTTCAACAGTTTAGGAATAAGTCTTTCTTTGTGAATTATGTCTTCTTCTGTTACTTTTTTTATAATCACATTATCGATTCTTGAACTTAAAGTTTCGTAAAAGGTATCAAAATTTCCGATATCCGTGCCAAAATGGACCATTTGATCCGCTGTTCTTTTGATTGTAGCACCTACGCCATCAGGGGCACCCTTTCCGTGTCCAGCTTCTGAATAGTTCCATGTTATCCTTGTTATATGGGAATGGGTAGACGTCAATTGACTTATAATGTAAAACATATATTTATTTCTGTATTGAGATGATGGAGAGTCAGAAAGAAAATGTACGGTATCTACGAAAGGATTGAGTTTCATAATTTCATCCAGAACTGGAACTAAATGAGCCCAAATTGAAGCAGCGTCATGTCTAAGACAGGCACTGAGAGTACACATGGATGTAGGATATACCTGACCTGTTACAAAACTATGTGTGTAAATTACAACTGTGTGAATTGACACTTGCTGCCGACTTCCTCCAAAATGGAAACTTTGAACTTCTTGTGCATATTTTAAATTATAATTTTCAGAAAAGTGACGTGTACGATAGCTTCGTGAATATTTAAGTTAGATTTTAGTACTTTTATTTCTCTGTATTGGTTGACAATTTTGAACGTGTGAGATCTAAATATTTGTTTAGATCAATTTCTAATTTGGAAATAGCTTTTATAGGTTTCATTGTCACTTTTCGTTTTATTGTTAAAATTTGGTTTTTCTTAGTTCCGTTTGCCAAAATAACTTCTTTCTTAACTTTAGCCCACTCAAAAAATGTTAGGTCTGTGTCATTATTAAATTCTTTGTAACCAAGACGTCGCGACTCACATGTTTTGCAGAGTCTTCGCAAACATTCGATATTAAATGAATCGCAGCACAGTGTCGATACTAAATCTGCAACTCGCTTTTCGTGCAAGATGCCTGATTTGTTCATAGCAGTGACAAGCATATCCATGTTAGCATGAATAGAACACATACACGTTTCTCTGTCAACTGGTTTAGGATACAGGACCCAGAATGGTCTATTTTTACAAAAAAATGAATAATGTATGTTGCAATTTGCTGTATGTTTGAATTTTTTATATAAATCGGTCAATGGAGCTGTCAGATATCTCTTCTGCATTCTTTTCTTATTCATCGTAATATATTCTTTTTTTCTTGCTGCTACCGTACTATTAGAATCGTCACAATAAAAATCAATAATGTTGGCTATTGTAGAATGGCGATTAGTCCGAAACGTAGTCGTAAATGAAGTTGGAGTTGACTTGTGGGTGATTTTTGGTTGTTTTGCTATATTTTTGTGCAGTAACTTCAAATTTAGAAGATGCAGTTTTTGCTTTTGGATTCTAATTATTTCAAGTTGAGACTCATTTTTCTTTTTTAGGGCATTGATGATAGATAAAAGTATTTTTCTTTTTTAAGTTCCTTATATCGGATAGTTCTAATTGCACGCTTAGCGGCTGAACATTCAGAACCATGTTCCAGAGGATTCTGCTCTTCAATATTATCATCAGATTCTTCTGTAGCTTTCGATGTGGTAGCTCCTGCAATTAGAATAGCTTCTAATTGTACTTCTTTATTCTGAACTTCTTTTTTTTTCTCTGTACTTTCTGGAGCTGTCCTTCTACCTTTTCCTTTGATCTCTTTTGGAGCGAGGCGTTTTATCTTTAATTTTTAAAACTTTACCCTCTTCTTTTCTTTTTAGATATTGAAGTCTCCTTTTTTCTTTTTCGATGGCTAGCAGTTCCGGATCATCTTTTAATTGGTTATAGCGTCTTCTCTTGCACAAACGCTGTTGTGCTAACCTCTGTTCTTTAGTTTGTGGCATTTTTGACTCGGCTATCTCAGCGTCTACGCATGAAAGAAAAATACTATTGTTAACATCTATACTAATTATTATTAAAAATGAAGGTATCAGTTTAAGACATAATGCTTAAGTAAAATCGCAATTAAAAAAGTTAACTAGAATCATATGCAATTTACAAACGAACATAGAAATAAAGCGGCAAAACAAAGATCGTGACACTTTGGCTTGTACAGGAAACTGAGTTATCTCTAAAACACCCCAATTCCTTCGTCAATCAGAGTAAAAAATCATTATTAGTAACTCGTCATCATTTTAAGCAACAAAATTATCATTTATCGAAACGTTAGTCATTTGTCTCAAATTCTCACGTTGACAAAAATGATGGTACGAAAAGTGACGAAATGAGAATAAAACATGTGTGGACTTGTTTTTAACCGTGAATTCTTAACATTGATTTTACAATATGAAATCGTCTGTAAATCACTAGTTATAGAAATAACATAAGAACTCTGATGTGTACATTTATGGAAATAAAAATGTTATTACAAATGATATTTTTGATGACAAATTTTGAAGAATGTTACTAATTTACTTACCGTTGCCAGATGCACGCGTGCACACTTGCTGTAACGTTAAACGCGGGAATGGATTTAAGTTGCGTTCAGAAATCAATTTGTTAAGAAAATTATAAAAAATAACTTTGTTGCGATTGATGACGTTTTTCACATGACAAAACTTTGATTATTAATTGAAATTAATAAATCACAAAGATTTTTAGGTTTCTTTATGCAAAACGGTGATAAATTTACTAAAAAACATTAAATTCGAGGCATATAAGGTAAACCTTAAAAATTAAATATTTTGTGTACACATTTCGTAATAAAAGTTGAAATCGGCATGAGAGAAAAATGATGTTTGGTTAGGTTTTTGAAAACAAACAAATGTAAATAAACCTAAGATGCTCTTTTTAATCGTGTCTACTTTTTAAATAGTATTACACACTGTCAAAGACACGATCACAATAATTTTAGTGATTCAATATAACAAAATAATTTGCCGGAAACAGTTTTTAGACAATTTTGAAGAAACACCCGACTACGGCCACTGAGCCCCGAGTGTAATGGCAACGTCAAAAATCATCTAACGTAACTTTCGCGTTAGTGAGTAAACTTGTAACATGTAGTTGCACGTTTTAAGTGCGAGTGTAATGCCATTCGAAAACCGTATCACTAATCACTGAGTTACGAGTTTACTCACTAATGTCTGCGTTTATA
>NJDC01004959.1:95343-106102 GCA_002245475.1 Calephelis virginiensis
CTGTTCAAAACCCTATACAAATTTGAGTTAAAAACGTAAACGCGATGGTAAGTGAAAACTACATGTGGCGAATACACTCGGGGCACTGGAGTCGCCCTCCATGCGTTCTTGGCCGTGTTGGCCGAGGAAAGTCCCCCGACTCCCTCCGGCAGCCCAGCTTCGGAGGCGCTTTGAAGGCGAAGGAACCGCCTTCTTGCGTCCCTGATAACACAAATATCCTATTATTATTGTTATAAATGCGAAATTTTGTTTGTTACTTATCCCGAAATTTATCTAATTTTATATTTATCCCGAAATAATGTTCCTATGGGACTACGCGGGCAACGCGGCGGGCAAGAGCAAGTTTTACTATAAATGTTTTTCTACAAGAAAATCCTTGACACTATAATATGTTTTCTCTAACAACAAGTCAAATACCTTCCTTCGAAATCTTTTTAATGGAAGTGATTTCAGATTCATCAGGAATTTCGTTGTATTACGAACGGACACGCAGTAAACATTTTTTTTATAAATATTTAGTTCTTGGTTCGGCACATGCAATTTCTCACTATTTCTAAGACATGAAATTCCCAACAATTCAGCATTTGTTTAAAACAAATGAAATTGTTGATTTTGACATATACATACAGCCAAGATATACAAACAAGGTAAAGGTAAAATTTTAAGCGGCTTAAATAGTGGTTTGCTTGAATGTAATTGGAAAATACTACATAGTGCTCGTATACACTTCTTTTGTATTCTAAAGATTCTTATTAAATTAACAGAACTTCCCCAAATAGAGATACCTACCATATTACAAAAGAAAGGCGTCCGGGGACCATCTGGCCGTGGTTATTCAAAAAAGTTTTCCCCTGATAACCCTTTTGTTATCAAGGGTAATCCATTTTTATAGATAAGCGTTAAATTGAAATAAATCGTTGTTAAAAATTCATACACAATAGCCCGCATTCAAGAAGTTTCGGCAAAATAGTCGACGATTGTGATAAATTAGAAAAATGACCGACTACCCTGCCATTCTTTATAGGTAATGTTGCCGCCCCTGCGCTGCCCTTCGGTGCGAGCTGCCCCACCTGGCCTCAATTGATAAAACCCATACGCGATAACAGTTATTATTTTATCAATTTTAATAGTTGGGGAATTCTCATTTTAACATAGGCACATTATTATATCAAGGATCCTATAAATATTTTGATAATGGATTATAAATATCGTGTAGTAAGTTTTAAGAGGCAGAGTTATTTTAATCTAGGTATTGGCAAGTAACCCTGGTGGTAATAGTAGACCATCGTTTACAATCATGCATCAAGCTAGTTATATAATTTAAACCCGTATTAAAAACTTATTAAATTAAGTCCGAAGACAGGGAGAGGACTCGATAATCCTAAAGTCCGGTAACCTGTTTTACCGGGAAGGTGACGCCCTGTCCCAGGGCGGTGTCGGATTTATCGTCCGGAAGTCGCTCATCAACAACGTGGAGGTGATTGGGAGTGTGTCGACAAGGGTGGCGCACCTGATCCTCAGAATTACCAAACGGTTTTCGCTGAAGGTCATACAGGTCTACGCCCTGACTTCGGCGCACTCTGACGACGAAGTGGAGGCGATGTACGAGGACATATCGAAAGCCATCCATACCTCCCACCCACCCACTACGCGGTGGTGATGCGCGACTTCAATGCAAAGCTGGGTATGAGAGAGAGTGATGAGCTGAAGGTGGCAAGTTGGTGTTGGTAGGCGTAATCCAAGGGTTGGCCCCACGGTTGGCTAAATTTCTGGAGAAGAAAGGACTCTTCATGATGAATTCCTTCTTCAGAAAAAAGCCACATCGTAAATGGACCTGGATTAGCCCGGATGGGTCGACAAAAATGAGATAAACTTCATTGTGTCTACCAGACGCCACAAATTTAATGATGTCTCTGTGATCAACAAGCTGAAAACCGGCAGTGATCATCGGATAGTAAGAGGCACATTGATTATCAACGCAAGGCTTGAACGGTCACGGCTGATGAAAGCTCTCAGACCTTATTCTCAAACGTGGGCGAACGGAATGAAATACGGTTTCAGTCTTCGGTTGACATGCAAAAGTACAGGGAGCTTAACAGACAAGTCTCCGAGATTCCGGGTGCGATTTCCGGGTCGGCCAACAAAAAGAAAATTGGGTTTTTCCAATTTTCTAATAAAAAAAAATACGTTGGTCGGAAGTGGATACGTGCCCGCTTGCCACCTATCATATTGTAGGACTTAGTGGGTGAAACCAGCCCACCTCCTCACGTCCAACTTCAGCTCGGACGCGATCACCACACAGAGCACCAAGACGCACTACATGCAATAGCTTTAATTGGCTTTTATTGGTAGGTTTGTTGACTTTTGCAAAGTAATGTGATTGAATAAAGCCGACTATGTAAATGTACCAGCAATAAATGTAACACAGGCAATTTATTTTTGAATTTATCTCAACCGTCAGTCGTCAGTCCACTGAGTCAGTGAGCCAAGTGGCAATTTATTAAAATAATATCTAAATTGTGAACTTGGTTCAATTTATCGTGACCATAAAAATTGTTCTGAGTTTTCATAGGTTCTTCTGTAGCTAGGGTTTCCAACCCTGCCGAATTGGCCGGGAGGCTCCGGTGCTCCTTACCGCCTGAGCTACTGAGACGCAATAATAAATCTGTGTTTTTCTAAACGTGGAACTTACTAAAACACTACCTACTCTGTCAAGAAAGTATCGGGATAAGATCAAAAGATACACAAACTGTTATTCATCAACATTTATTTATTCACCTTTCAAGTATCGATAAAATACTTATTTCATAATTTCTCCTTCAGAAACCAGACACAAAATTTAATTTGGGACCATAAACAAATAAAATAAATTCCGATACTTTTTTGAGTGAATGTAAATTAAGAAAATTAAATTTCTTGCCGTCGAAAATCGTTGCAAATCTTAACAAACTTTAATTTTTCACGTAAAACATTTTTTTGCCTTTGCTCTTGCTAAAAACTCCTTTAAAGTATAAATAAATCTTATTTTTTTTATTCTCCACCACTGCTCCCCGGTTCGTCAAGATCTTCCCGGGTTAGTTCTTTCGAGAGCTTTAACGCTACCTGTAGCTACGTTTAATATATGATTTGACAAATCCAATAAAGCTTATAAAAAAAAGACTTTTTTTAGAAATATCTCAGTTATTGATAAAAAGAGGCTTTATTTTCTTCTAACGATAAACATCATTGACTGTTTGTTGCGAAGTTGTAGATGGAGGGAGTTTTGTTTTTCTGACGGGGTTTTTTGCGCAGCAAAAATATGTTTTGCGCGAATTTACTAAAAAAATACCTATCTTAAAATCGAGGACGGATGATATAGTTTAGTAAATGACAACATTAACATTATTCTTAGAAACTACGACGCGGCCGTGATGTGTATCACGTCCCACTCTTTTTAGAGAACGACACGACCTCGACGTATGGAGATCAAGTTGTTAGTTGTAAAACGTATCTTTGTCATACTTTACGCGGCTAGTTCGTAGCGTGGCCATGATAGCAACATGAATGATTAAATGTACTTGAGTATGCCCTTACTTTCTTTTGAAAATAAATGCAGACAGAGACGGATAATATTTCAGACATCTTACACCTTTAAATGTTACATCTTTAAAACGGCAAGACCGATGTTGACGGGACTTTCGCTGGCAGGTAGCTGATGTAATAAGAAGTAACTTAGGTTAAATCTATTTCAGAAAAAATATAAATTAACTGAGTAAAATCCACTACTTTTTTGTTAAGTTGTACGTGGACAACGTCACGGGCACAGCTAATGTTAAATAAAAAGGTTTATTTAATTACGGCTTATTTGATCTAGTGGTCCAATATTGGCGTTGACGACACGAGGTCGTTGGCGACAGGGTCGTGATTTACGGATTGAGAAACTTAAAATACCTGTTTGTTTTTTTTTATATTATGATAAACACAATATTGTTCGAGATTAGATAAGTCCCCGGGAGGCGACAGGTTTGCCACCTAAGGTTTGGGACTTACCTACCTCTTGTTTGGAAGCTTGTAACTAATATTGAATTTCAAATTACTGCATTTAAATTATTTAGGCTTCCACCTCGGCCAGTGTATACATTTACTATTATCACATAATATGTATGTATTGATACATTGCTCTATCCGCAAGCGTCTGGTGGCGTTGTGTTTTCCGTTACAAGCTGTGATGTAATTTTTTAATTTCGGCATACTTAGTAACATCACGCGTGCCGTCACTCGGGCGTTTATTAATATAGTTTTTTTTTCAAAATGAAAAAAATTTACGCATTTTTGATTTTCGTGTTGGCTCGTGCCGAGTCTAGTGATGTGAATTGTTGTAAGGACGACAGTGTTGTCGATACAGACAAAAACATTTGTTACAATTTAATTGAAAATACGACTTTATCTTTAAATATTAATTGCACAGATTTTGTGACGATTAATGAAGCTTCTTTGAAGTTGAACGTAGAATTTGACAAGCTCATCATAAGATTTGAAAGTGAAGAAGTGGTGGTGGAACAAGGAGAGTAAGTATTTTATCTCCTCACTTATGACTATCACATAGCCATATTTTCATTATTTTATTTTATTGATGCTTTAATAGATATTTTAGTAAGTCCAGTAGATACTGGACTTACTAAAATACCTACTAGTTACGAGTTAGAAAGTTGTGTTGGTATGTACGGTAGGTAAATAGGTATCTAATAATTGTCTTTTTAGAATTCTTTTTTTCCAATCATAGTCTGTTTATGTAACAATTCAAATTTGTTAAAATTAAATTTGTTTTATTTAAAAACAAAGTTGGTTTAATCAAATATTTTCTGCAAAACTCATACCTATTTTATTTCACTTCACACAGTAAAACGTGGTACAATCATCCAGTAACATATATAAAGTATCTTCACGCCCATATCCCCGAACAGGTAGGCAGAGGTACAACCAAGGCACCCACGACTAGCCGAAGACACTAAGTCCCACAATATGATGCCAACCGGGCACATTTCCAATCCCGACCAAAATTTTTTTTTAATTAGAAAATTGGAAAAATCCAATTTTCTTTTTGTTGGTCGACCCGGGATTCGAAACTGGGACCTCATGTAGTCAAGTCCAACACCCGGGCCGCTAGACCACACAGGCGATTATGTATACATATATTATATGTAATATAATAAAATATAACGATACCTACCCGACCTACATAAAATACCTACTTACTCGCCCGTAAAAGGTGATTCTAACTTTTTTTGAGATTGTCTATGAACACTACCTACCTACTTCGTTATAACATTAATAATACATAAAAGATCACGAAATAGCACGAGGGAGTATGCACACCCTGCATGTGTATTTATTTTTTTTCATTTCAGTGCTCGATTTTTAAATTGTAAATATTCATGTTTTACATACATACATACATACATACATATCTTCACGCCAAGTCCCTTACGAGAAGGCAGAGAGTATCGAGTGCCAGACCTCATGATCCGGTTTTAGTGTTGAAAAAGGCTTGTTTAATCCGTGGTCCAAATGTTCTGGCCCAATTTACGATATTTTGGGTAGGGCAGGGGGCGGGTTAAGGTTGCCAGGTAATCGGGATTGTCCCGTGACCCGTCAGTTCGTATGATGTCCCGAGAAAATACAAAATGTAACGTCGAAAGAGAAATTTAAAATCATATCAAATCCGTGTCTCAAATCGCATACCAAATATAACACGACATAAAACTATAAGAACAAGGTGGGAAGTCATTCTGAAATGCTTCGTTTTATAGTGAAACTAGCTGACCCGGTAGACGATGTTCTGCTATATTTTTAATGTGATTTTAGTAAAAAAAATTGTGTTGAGTCACCCTCATCACTTAGGGGGATGAAAAATAGATGTTGGCCGATTCTCAGACCTACTCAATATGCTCACAAAATTTCATGAGAATCGGTCCAACCGTTTCAGAGGAGTTCAATCACTCATAAAATCCGTTTTGAAGTGCTTTAAAAACCTACGTTTTTTTTCTATGTAAATAAAAGTAGCTATTAATATATATAATATATATAGCATTAAAACTGCTAAAGTTATGACAAAAGTTGGGTCATCCCTATTTAAATTTCCGTTAATCATTGGTTTGCTACCAACAAGAAAACAGTTAAAACCAATTAGCTATTTAGGATACACTTCATTAAAATCTCGTAATACACTTAGTAATCTTTTAATACATTTAATAAACACGGAGTAAAGTACGCCATGGTTCAACCTCGTGTTATAGTCTTTATTACGATGTGGTACATATCAACTTAATTTTACCTACATTAGTCCATGTTTATTAATAAAACGGTTACATGTTTGACTCGTTGCAAAGTACAAAACAAAGGGTTCAATAAATGTGTTTTTTTTTTCAATAAAATCAATATTGCGTATATGTTTATATACGCAATATTGCGTATATATACGTATATATGCGTATATATACATACACGCATAGCAAGTTTGCGTGTATGTTTTAAATAGTAAATTATTGTTACCATTTTTAGTCAAAATGTGTCCAAAACAAGTCACTTTAAAGTTCTTAAGCCGGCAACATGTTTTGTAGGGGTGGTGGTCTGACGATTTTTTTTATTTTATGTCAATCAAAAAATAGGAAACAACACTAGTTACAATCTTTAGCGAAGGTTATCAAATCAACTGCATGTTTTTTTATATATTTGGCGATTATTCTGCCAATGAGGAAGAGCCTTTGATGCTATTTTTTATGGAAGTTAGGTATGTTATTATATTTTGAATTGTTTCCACATAATATTTTACCAAAATAAATCAAACAAAATATATGCCCTATTAAGTAAAACTCAAAACCTTTACTGATCGGAATCAGTTGGTTATTGGGCGAGTAACTGTAACGGTGGTAGACTGGTGTGCAGCCTCTGGCCCGGAAAGGTCCACATAGGTATTCCTGCCGCCAGAATGATATTGTTATATTATGTTCCTGTCCGGAGTGTAGGGCAGATGTCATAAGACTTGCACAATTGGCCTTACTCCCTGATCACAGGATATATTAAGCGACGCACCAGTAACATCTCTGGTGTCTGTAGGCTGCAGTTACCTCTCACCATTAGAGGAGCCGCGTACTTGTTGACGGCTATGCGATCAATAACTAACTTATTGCGTCGCCAATAACATTTGGCGACGCAATCGCCAGTCGCCAAATGCGGAGCGGTTGACTCTGGCTACACTGGCTACTTGGCAACGTCGCCAGCTGGTCGCCAAGTGAGGTAGCCCTCACACATCTCAATACGAACTAGTAGTAGACGTCGCTGGCTACGTTATGGCCCTAAGCTAGCCTTGCTTATTGTCGCTGAATACTGCGTGTTACATTCACGTGTATATGTTTGTGTCTTTGAGTGATGTCAATTATTATATTTGAGTAGTAAAAATACTGCAGTATTAAATATTTTTACTTAAATATTTTTTGACAGAGTTTTTTTCCGGTTTTCCGTTATTTTTTTCCGCATCTCAAGAAAACTTCTGAACACGTACCTAGCAACTATTGAATATCATATTTAATGTTAAATCGACTAGCCTAGCTAGTATATTCTATCGCCATCATCTACAAAATCTATAATTGTGTTTTAATAAAAGTTCATAACTGCTAGGTATACCTATATCTTTATTTTAGACTAAATTAGCGAAAATAACTTCAGAAACTATAAAATAAATATTGGAAAAAGAATAGAAGACGTCTAAAAAGTCATATAAGCTGTAAGGAAAATATCTAGAAGATTGCTTACCTAATAAAAAAAATGTAAATATAGAAAAGATTGTTGCGGACTTCTTAACATCCAAGTTTCTTGTCTTATCAAACTATTCATGTAAAATAATGTTTTTAAAACTGTTTTAAATCAAAATTATTTTAAAATTCACACTTCAATTGACAGACCTTGACAGGTAACCACGAAATGATACACAATGAACACAAAAACGGATTTTCTTTGCACGCGTTTTATTTCAATCACTAATTGTCTATCATCCGCACTATCCATAGTTAGATATGTTTAAATGAAGATGGATGCTCGTCACGTTTTCATGCTCAAAATACCCCACATTTTGTTCTGAGCGTTCGATAGACGTACTTTCAGTGTTCTACCATTGAACATTATTGAAAAGTGCCTAAATTAATTTTTAACGCAGCTAGGTATATGAAATCATTTATACTACACAGATGCAACCTAACGCTTGCAAATATAATAAAATAAGTTTAATGACGCTTAATGACATTGAAAATGTGGGGTAATAATTATTCAGAGAGTGCAACCCTGAGATTGTACTTGTATATTTCGTCCTACTCTCGTTTTGGCACACTCAGCCGCAGTCTATATATTTCTCTATCCACGTTTACACTAGTGTGCATTCGAGATAAATTTGCACTTGGAAAAAAATGTTAAGTACTTTTAAATATTAGTCGTAATTGTTACTGTGTTATTTTCTAAAGTGTTTAGACCAATAAAAAATGGTGGATTGTCACACACACACACATGGTAGATTGTGATCTCCGATTTAAAGTAGATAATTGAATTAGGTACTAAATGTGCCAAAATCAGTCCCACATCAATTTGGAATAAAAGTTTTGAGCCCAAACGCACGAAAATAGGGGACGACTTTTCATCTAATAAATTATTATTATACACGTAGCACAAAATAAAACAATAATTGTAAAGTACCTATTCATGTGTTAAATAAAATAAGTAAAAATGTTTAAAAAAAAAACATTTTTAAGATATGCGGTAAGACAATAAACGAAAACATAATTTGACTGGTAGGTACGATGTATCGGATATTTTCCTATTGACACGATAAATTAAGTGCCACGAAAAAAGCCTACCATAGCACAACAAGAAAATAAAAGTACCTATGGTGATATTGATACATAAATCAAATGTTCCTTTTTCAGTTTAGCGTTAGGTATTTTCGATTTGAATGTCACCAAACGTTCTTTACATTACAGTCTTTAAAATTTAGAAAACAAACAATACCAACATTTTGGATAGAGCCAGTTTGCTTCGTTTCTATAAAGTTGAAACAACTAGTATCAATTCGTTAGGTCCTCGTGTTGGTTCGGGTTCATTGAGTAGAAAAGATGATCTCCCTTGCAGCCCGAAGCGAAAACTGGTTGTATGTAGAGTGATGTGTGTGACAACTAGCTCGGGGAGGGATCCACCGCCTTACCTATTCCTGTCGCTATAATACACAATCTCATTTCGAAGCGTAGGCCCAATAGGCTTAACAACCCGACCAAAAGACAGCAACGCACGTGTAACATCTATGGTAGGTATCTATAATCCACGATTGCCTCCTAAGGAGAGCCCTGTGTTTGTTCGATGTCTTTTCTCTTATAAAAATTATAAAAAATAGAGGGAAACCTTCAATATTAAATTAACATAACGCTATAAAATATTTTTTTCAATATTTACACCTTACCATACAAGGGTAAATTTACAAATAGGTACTTTGCTTTTAAAATGGATTTTTTTCCCACTTTTAGAAAATGTATTGTTGAAATGGGGAGTACTTTTGTCTTCTAAGAAAGAAAGTAGAACATGATTTGTTCTCCATTTCAAATGATAAAGAAAATCGGTCATTTACTTTTGTGAAAAATAATTCCAGAAGAACATGTCTTCTGAAATTACTTTTGCACACGAATTGTTTTACAATTTCTTTCGATAATGTAATAATTCGCAATTAACGAATGAGCTGCCGTTTTTACATCGAGCGCATTGTCATGTCTACATTATTTATTTTAAACTAATAACTTGTGTTCGCCTATTGGTCGAAATTCGACTGTAGTATTTTTTAATATCTTGTTCATAAGAACGCCATCTTCATTTCTCAAAACCGACTACTAAACTTTATGAATAGTTAATTCGCTATCTGTGATCTTTTATCGTTATTATCAATATATTTGTTTGTGTGTGTCAAATGCATGGAAGTGTGGGAAATGTTTTATTTATTGGTTTATTGTACTTTATAAGCAATGTTATTGAAAAATATTAGCGTTAGCACTTTTCCTACACATAAACTATAGGTGTGCCAAATTTTATGCTCCTGCGTTTGCGCAATTTTCGTAAAAAGGGGTCCAAATTGTTGGCATTACGTATTAATATATATTAGTTTAATGTTACTATATATAGCATTTTTTATTAAAATAAAAGAATAAAAACTCGCTCTTTGTCGTAAGCTTTATACATAGCTATGTCTTGCGCGTATTTTTTATGTGATATGTAAAAAAAGAAGAAATGCAAGTGTATACTCCTCGTTTGGCTTCTCTTTCGATAATTGACCCACGGAAGAGTCCTGAAAATATAAAAGCAAAATAGCACAATTTATAAAAATGATTTTATGATATGCACATATGAAATTTAATTATTTACATTGCATTTTCTATACGTGTTTTGAGAACTAAACAACCCAAAAGTCGTGCATAACAGCTGGTTACAAATAATAATAATTGTACATTTTAGGTAACTAGACTTCAGTACTTTTGAAAATTCTTTTACTAAGGTAAAAATTGATTACATAAAGATTATTAAAGAAGATTAGCGTCATTAAAACAATTGGAATAGTTCAGAATGTTATTTTCCTCGGATTTATACGAAAGCTGAAATTTGATTAAAATATAAAAAATGAGAAGGAATGATCAAATGAATATGATAGATTTGATTTTGGTTGATAGTCGCCTCCGGAAGTGTATAATGGACACGA
>NJDC01004961.1:2720-16327 GCA_002245475.1 Calephelis virginiensis
TGCTGGATGAAAATTCACTTGTCGGTTTAATTTCAATGACAATGCATTATGATGCCAAGTTTGTGAAAAGTAAATTTATTAACACAGTGTGCTGATTTATTACTTACCGTTAGGAAGGTATTTTATGCATAAAACCTGCTAAATCATGCCGCCTAGCTGACATTATGCCGGATTCATATATTCGAGATACTTACGTGTTGTTTTCTTACGGACTGCAGTTTATGTACGATTCGTAATTTCTAAGAGGTTTGTCGGGGTTTTACGTTAGTGAGGAATAGTGATGTGCTGGATAATCGTATTCGCATCCGCGTACATTCGAGAGAAAATAAACAACCGTATTCGGAAAGCTTACTATTTTTGCTTTTATCATATTAATTTTCGATCCATATAAGATATGCTATTTAGAGGTAACTAGGTAGAGGAAAAAACTATTTGTAATTTACACTTTTATCTAATTCCCTATAAATAAAAAAATAAATATTTGAAATTACATTATCAAACTTTTTTTAATTTATTACAAAAGACAAAAATAGTTGATGGTTTCTAGTGGCCAGTATCAAACTAAACTTTACGAAAAAAGAAAGACCACGTAACGCAGTTGAAATATAACCTGCCTTTTACCTAAATGTCACGTGGCATCAACTATCCCTACCAAAAATGTACCTACCTACCTTCATAATATAAATGGGAATGTTAGTTTCTTGGTCACACTTTCACATGAAATTGTTGCTACTAAACCAAACTTTACCAAACTTTGTACACATATTATTGAAGGTATTAAAAAAAAAAGACATTTCTTTAATGACTTGAAGTGAGCGAGTGAAGCTGCAGGTAAAATATAGTTATTTCATAGTACCACAACGACATCGATTTAGTAAGAAAATTAAGATATTGACAGGACGCGCGGACTGTAACTCAGATCTAGACAACAAATATCCATATTTGGGTCCATATTGCGAGTCGTATACGTAGGTAGATAACTATCAAATCGACGCATCACTAGTACCGACCATTACTTATTCTGTGTTGTTAATAAGATATCTAACTACGGTTGCTCGCTACGGTCGTTAAAACGAATTAAATATTTTGTTTACAGACATCCATTTAGTAGTCCACAGCTTCACGTGCAGTTAAAACTCTTAATTTTTTTATTTCGTTTTGTATGATTGTATGTTATGGATAACAAACATTTCATAAGTCCCATAATAAAATTAAAACTTACCTACTTATCGACTTAGTCATCGACGTTTGAGTAGGTAGTAAACAATTTAGTCTATAGGAACTATCATCTAGACATAAAAGTATATTATATATACTATTATAAAATAATAATAAAAATAAATATAAAATAATAAATTATGAGTCATACGTTAAACAGTACAAGTGCGTCTTTATTGTAAAATATAACTAAGTTACTAAAAACCGACTTCAAAACTAAAAAGTAAAACATAATAAAGATTTAATATTAATTATATACTATGTGCTATTGGCTTATTTTAACTACTTATATTATGTACTATTTACTAATAGATTTAAAAGCGGTGGCAGCCTTATACTAATAGTTATATTATAAGTAAGTATTAAATTAGATTGGCACCGACTTCAAACCTGTTAGTAAATAGCACATATAAGTAATAGTAGTATATGATCAATATTAAATCTTTATTATTTTTTACTTTTTAGTTATGAACTCGGTTTTAAGTAAAGTATTTGTTTTTGTTTAATACTTTTTAGTTTATTGCTGATATGTTTAAATTTTATAAAAATAGTCATCGGCATAAGTGAAAATAGGTAAAAAATGCTTATAAAATAAAAACTAATGAGCCTACCTGCATCAAATTTTTATGGGACCAATTCGAAACTATTCCGCATCAAACAAAAAAAAAATTATTACGTAAATCAGTCGAGAAACCAAGGAGAAATCGGTGTACATACATAAAAAATATACCAGTCGAATTGAGAACCTCCTCGTTTTTTGAACTCGGTTAAAAATATGAATATTTGGAAGTTTTTTGAACTATTTTGAATGGAAAATATCAAAAAATAGACATAAAAGTCATGACACTCTGGCAATATAAGTAACTGTCTACCAAAAATAATTAATTGTAAAAAAACTTGAAATGTAAACCAAATGAAAAGTTATTTCTTCGCGCCTCTGTGTCTATCTCGCGCAAACTCTGCGCCGTCTTATTCGAGCATGCGCAGTACGCCGTCTTACGTTCTGACGATCTGACGCGAGTTTAGAAGTTTTCACCCATTCCAAAAATAGTGTGCAACGCCGTTAAAAAAGTTTTCACTTCAAAAAAATATTATTTGTTAATTTTCAATTTAATTTTATTATTTTGGAACGAATATAGTATCAAAATCTTTTAAATATAAATAATAGGATGGTTTTAATTTTTTTCTTATTTTTAAATTTTAATAAATAAATAAATTGAAAACATAAACATTCATAAAATCAGGTCCAAAATCAGACCACTAAGCGATAGAGGCGACCAAAAAATTTTTAAAAAAGAACCAATAAGGGTCAGTAAATAAATATTATTTGTAACGCAAATACTACAAATTTCAGGGAATCAATCACTCTTCTTACGTTCAGTTGGCAGTACAATTCATTCGCTCTAGAGTGACATATTTATTTTTGCACTCTTGGGTATCTTTTCAAATAAATATGTTTGCACTGAACATTCAATGTTAGTTCAATTTATCGTGTTATATATTTTTACTCATATTCCAAGCGCAATAAAACTTGCAAAAAACTGGTTTCATGTTTTTTTTTTTCGAAATACATGCTTCTGAAATGGTCCTTCATGAATTTTATCAAGATCCAAAAAGTGGTTTTTCAGTTATATTTAATCTTATATATATAATTATCGTGTCACAACGGTAATTACCGTACTCCTCCGAAATGGCTATACCCATTTTCACCTAATTTTATATGCATAGTTAGTAGTTCTGAGAATCGTCTACTATCTATTTTTCATACCGCTAAGTGATAAAGGTGAATCACCCCGATTTTTTTAGCAGAACAAAGTCTAATATTTTCATGAAATTCGTCACACACATAGGGGGTAAATTTGATTAACATAAAAGCTAGTTTTTATCCCTAAAAATGTTCCTGTGGGACCATCAACAACTCGAGCAACGCTACGTGCAACAGCTAGTCGTCGATGAAGTACCAATACCTCCTAAGTGTTAATCTAAATTTAAACTTAGGAGATATTTCCATAAAATACTAACGAACGAATGAATTCTTTGACTTAGTAGATATTTTCACATAACTCAGGAAGCTTATTGGTAAAGAAGTTTTAGATAGGAGTAAATTCCATCTATGCGAATATGAGTTTTATGTCTATTGCAATAAAAAAGTAATTTTGGACAAAATTGTCAGTTAGGAGGTATTGGTAATTCATCGACGTAGTACTTAGTAATGCTCATATTATCATGTACCCTATCGATAAGAAAGGAAAATTCTCAATTCATTTGTTTTTTTTTGCGGATTTTCGGAATAATATGTGGATTTACTTTTATTAAGTACATAAAAAAGTAGATCTTACAAAACTAAAAAAAAAATCTCAGACCCATATCCCCGAAGGGGTTGGCAGATGCATAATCGGGGCACCTACGACTAACCGAAGACACAAGTCCCATAATGTGACACGTGCAAGAATCCTGGACAACGTTTTTTTATTATAAAATCGAACAATAACGTTTCCCGGGATTGAATATTATTTAAGGTTAAGTATATTATCTTATTCTTTGATAAAACGAGCTTTATACTTATTTTATTTGGGGACAAACCGACAGACAAATCAACCTCGCGTATCAAAATATGCAAGAACCCATTGAAATGATACAAAGTAAACATGTCCGTGTTCCGTATCGGTGGTAATGACATACAAACCTACCTCTAGCATTCTTTACATTCGTTATTCTTTTCATATTATATAATTACTAGCTAATCCGGCAGACGTTGTTCTGCTGTATTTTTAATGTGAAAAAGTTGGGATGAGTCACCCTCATCACTTAGGGCTATGAAATATAGATGTTGGCCGAATCTCAGACCTACTTTATACGCTCACAAAACTTCACGAAAATCGGTCAAACCATTTCGGAGGAGTTCAATTTAAAAAAAATGAGAGAATTGCTAGTTTTATTCAGAATTCTATCGTTATGTATTAGATTATATAATAGTGTAATTTAAAAATTACAAAAAAGCAACTTCAATTAAAAAAAATTAAGGGTATTGTTATCTCTCCAGGATTCCATCATTATATTCGCTCTCTGTATCATTCCTCTGTGGTCTAGCGGTTCAAGTGTTGGACTTGACTGCATGAGGTCCTGGGTTCGAATCCCGGGTCGGGCAACAAAAAGAAAATTTGTTTTTTCCAATTTTCTAATAAAAAAAATGTTGCTTGGGATTGGATATGTGCCCGGTTGGCGATAGGCCCTATCACACCTATCACATTGTGGGACTTAGTGTCTTCGGCTAGTCGTGGGTGCCCTAGTTGTGCCTCTGCCTACCCCTTCGGGGATATGAGCGTGAAGATACATTATATTCTGATTTAGTGGAAATAGAAATACCTCGGCAGTATGATCTCTTTAATAAAAATGTTTCCCAAAATCTATTTATATGTGACAAAGAAATCTCTGAAGTTACCTACATAAAAGACGAGCGCCAAACATAATGTTTCCGCTTCTCAGTCGGTTGAAAATGTCATTTCTTATGTTAAAATCAGAGCCTTTACTATGAGTTTGTATAGATGACGTTCGGAAAGTTACGTATCGAAATCTATGATACTTTTGTTCTAAAAATATCTATTAGTAACCAACAGAGGCGCTGTTCAAAGTTTTCATACAAAGCGATAGCGGTAGCGAGTATAGTTTGACAAGCCGTAAACTCATGGTAAGGGCTCAGGATAGAAGATTGTACTTACGCATATTCTTATAGCCTTTATTCTTTACCTTATTATACTCCTGCGAAAAAATATTGGGTTTTCACTATTGTAACAGCGAGGACATGCTGAGTCTCATAAATTTAGATAATCAACTCAATTTCAACTTTAAACAAGAGTAATAAGAGTACTTTTAAAAAGATTGTTAAAAATCAAGATTGGAGTTTTTTTACGGTTAGGGACATAACTTGAAAAGCCCTTCAGCGTACTCGAGCCGGGAATTTTTGATAATTACGATGTAAAAACGGTATAAGTACGCGTTGAATTTGAGCATGAAAACTTCTCTAGACTTATCCGATATTAGAGTAACAAAATAAAGTACAAAGTACACTGTGCTAATAATATACTTCTTATGTATACGTCCACACGAAAGATTGAGAAAATCGCAGTCAATATATAGCGCATGAGAACGAAATTATCTTACACTAGCTGCTACCTGCGGCTTCGCCCGCGTTTTCACAGAAACCCGGTGTGCGATCGGGATTAAAAATATCCTATATGTTAATCCAGGTCACAATCTATCTGTCTTCCAAATTTCAGACAAATCCGTTCAGCCATTCGAGCGTGAAAGAGTAACAAACATCCATACATCCATACTTACAAACTTTCGCATTTATAATATTAATAGGATGTACCTACTATAACAGTGGACTGACGAACGTTGTCCTAACAATAATGTTTTTTTCATGTGAACTTTCTTCTGGTAGTAACTAACACGATGAAAAACAATTAAGTATCAAAATTAGTCCATCCATAGTACTACCACTAGCATTCTAGTCCATTTTACTAGGTGGTTGAGTTTCGCAGAGACTCGCCTGGACAGGTACCACTGCCTTACTTATTCTTGCGGCCATAACGTCATGACGTGTTCCGATTTGGAGGGTAAGGTAGCCAGTACACTTACTTTCGCTCCAGGCCTAGCATCCTGGCCTCAGGTTTCGCAACGCACCATTACCAACTTTGGTGTCTCTAGGCGGCGTGAATTTCTTACCATCAGGAAATACGTCTGCTTGTTTGTCTACCAATATCATAAAAAAGTCCGTTCACGCGAAACACGGTGACCAAGAGATGGATACGTTTTTTTAAATAAAGATATAAATGCAGTAAAACTGCGAGAAACCTATTTTAATTGTTTCAGTACCATGTCACGATTTGATAATTTGTCTTTCAAAATATAGCTAATAAGTCCAAGATGGTCCCACAAACATTTTATTTTATCGATGATGACGTATACATTTATAAAATGTATGTATCATTAAATATTACTTAAAAACCACTAAAATCATGATAATATTTATAGAAAATCATGAATAAAAAATGATGTCAAAATCACACAGACAAATAAAAAAAAAACTTAGTGTACTTGATACTCTCCTCCTTTTTTGATATGCTAATAGAACCACATCAGAATCATGAACTACCCTTATATAGATAAATCAAAATCAAACGTACAAATAAAAAAAACTTACAACCTACTTGATACTCCTTTCTTGTTGTGTTAATTATTGCCAGGACAAATTTTTTTACAAAAAAAAATGTTAGTTTGTTAGTATTGGTCCTTGTCTTTAATGTGGAATTTACTGTCCTGCCTGGCAGTTCGTAAGAAAGGCGAAAAGGGGCGTTACTAACAAAACGACTGGTGGTAGAGTGCTAGGCAAGGACTTGTCAGGATAGGAACCCACGGCCTTACCTATTTCTGCCGCCGTATTGATAATGGCATGCTCCGATCCGGAGAGTAGTGTACATTTGCACAATAATTGACCTACCACCCCGGCTACAGGACAGCGAGATACCTACATCTATAGGCTGCGGTTATCTCATACTATCAGGGGAGATGCGTGTTTGTTCGCTGTTTTTTTGACAAAAAAAACATTTTTCATGGTTAAGACAGTATATCCTCTGTCGGACCAGCTGGTACATAATATATCGAATGCGATTTTTTTTTGCGTAGCATGAAAGCAATTTGCAAAACTTTATTGTAAACTATTTTCGTGAATTTGCCGTCAAAGCTATTTTTGAATTCACGTCCGGAAAAACTTGTTTTTAAAAAGTTTGATTAATTATTAAAGTTGATTTCTTATCAGAGGTTCTTATCAATGACGAAAACTTTACTTTTTTTTGTTTTTTTTTATTTATTTGTGTAATAATTATAATTAAGGTATTAACTGAAGACTGCCCTCATAAAGATTGTTGGTTTATTTTTGGATTGTTACTTGTATATTAAATGTGCTATATATAAAGTCAATATAACAAATATTGACTGTATTTTATTCTGAAAACAAAAGTAAAATTTTCAGTTCTTAAAATATTTTATGTACTGTACATTGATATTTTTCGTATACCTACCGTAAAATTTCCATATCTAAAACAGGGTTTTTCTTGAAATTCATTTTCATGAAAATTGTAAACTGGAATCGAACTTGTGTCATTTCATGCTCTTAAATACGGTACTAGCGAATTATTAACATTTCATTTAAAAAATCAACGAGTTCCATTTGACAGATGATTATGATTAATGACATAAATTTGACCAAATCAAAAGTACAGAATGACGAAAATTCGATTCCAATTTCAAATTAGCATAAAATCGAGATTCAAAATTAACCCTACAACTTTTGAGTGTGGAAATTTAAAACCAGTAAATTTAAAAAAGTATATTTAACGAGTTTTATTTAACTCGAAAAAGTAAGATATAACTTTGTGTTATAATCCACGTTTTTTTTATAGATTTTTAAATTCTTCCTTTTTATGCAGGTCTGACCATTCGGAATATATATGAGTTACGTTTTTAACTCAAAAGATAAAAAAAACTTTTCAAAATTCGGTCCACAAAACGAGACCGGGCTCGCAGCGAAAGCCCGAGGATGTCAGCCCGACATTCACCGAACTTTGTAAGTCTACGCATGATATATTGATGTTGTGGTTAGCATGCACAATTAGACGTAACTGTTAGCATGAACGACTATCGATACCAGTGTGCAACTCGTGCGAGTTCCACACGAAAAGCAGGTATAAGAGTAAATGTGACAGGAAGCAGTCATCGTTGCCCATCGAAATTTTAACTAATGATAATTTGTTGCTAATGCGATGCCGACTTGTCTGAAGTTTATTGACTCTCGTCCTAAAATCTCTGGTTCAAACTTGATGCAAACGTAATCAGTTTCAAAGTTTCACTGCTTGTATAAAGGAAGTGAATATAAAGAAAAGCGTTGTAGTTGCACAAGCATTTAGGCTGTGTACAAAACCTTGAGTTTGTGGTTTTAGTGAAAACACTTACTGTCTTATGAATCAACGCGGCGTAAATTACTCCAAGGTTTAACCATGGGTTGTAGTCCTTATAACAATGTGATACAGACTATAACATCAACTTAATTTTACACCGACCTTAGTCCATATTTATTAATAAGATGCTTAATGTATATGCTGAGACTGTACCAAACAATATTGATGTTATCTTACCATTATCTTGTGAATACCATCGCAAATGAATTGTAAAATATCTACGGCCTTGTCTCACACCATACTAGAAAAAGAGATAGCTCAAGCAGTTTCGCTGCAAGCGATAACTGAGAAATATGCAAACATGAGAACTACAGTCAAACTATCTAAAAAAACAAATAAGAAATAAACGGTGGTATTACAAAAACATTTACTAGTTACACTACACTACAATTACTCGTTATAAACACTCGTTGAACACGTGTTTTACTAAACACTATTGTAAGCTAGATTCTCAATATTTGCAGTCTGCCACGTCATTTAGACAGTGTTTAGTTAAACAAGCTTCTAATTGCATGATTGTATTATGTGTTGGTCAACAATCAATACTTAGATACTGGGATGAATTAAATAAACACTCCGAGCTAGAAACACACACCTGGGTGCTTGTTATGTATCTCAGTTGCCAACTCAAAATGGAAAAGTGTACATCAAATGACGTCATTTGTGTTTGTCATCTCTATTGTATTTCTGTTGGTCACTGGAGATAGCAAATATAAAACACGCCATTTTACAGCTATTCGATGTACACTTTTCCATTTTAGTTGGCAACTGAGATACATAATCACCCCCTGGAAGATCAAAGAAATGTCTGGACCCGTTGGAAATTAAACGCAATCCCTCAGAATGATCGGTGCCGTTGGATGTGTCCGCTAACCCTTTACCAACCTGGCGATCTACCCTAATTCAAATAATATTAATATGAAACCATTGTAATATGAAACTGGGTGTAACATTTAAAAATACACGGGTCAAATGATGTAGAGGTATGATGAATAAAACAGCATATGTAGTCCTGAAAGGTATATAGCTACTAAGTCAATAGCTTTTCGTTGTAAAACGACCCTCCAATACCCTCTTCAGATAACCGTGAACATCCGGCAGGATATCCGTTCTATAAGTAATTATAGTTTGAGAACCGCTCTGTTATTAACTTCGCTATCTTGTACACGACTTATGAAAAACATGTAATTTTTCATCAAATTATTTCTCTGTACCCTGCCGTGACCCTACTTTCTATACTTATAATATAACATGTTCAAACTGACTGATTCCTTATCGCCGAACAAAAACTGTTACAGCCATGAAATTCGGTGACTAGAGTCGTTTTATTGAGTAGACATCCACCAAGGACGGAATTTCAGAAATTCTACCCCTAAGCGGGTGAAATAGGGGTTGAAAGTTTGTTTCTAAGACCGTCATTTTTTAAGTATTTTTGGGCTTCTTATTAAAAAGTAGTAGATACGTATTTAAGCGTTCTTGGATATTCTACCCCTAAGGGGGTGAGATATGGGTTGAAAGTTTGTATGTAAGTCCTTATCTATGGACTATAATCAGTAAATATATTAACTTTCACGAGAGCAAAGCCGCTGGTAACAGCTAGTCAATTGTAAAGACTTATGTTTTAGTCTATGAATTTTTGCGTTGTCAATGCTAAAGCTGGCTATCTTTAAGTTAAAGTGAGTTTTGTGAAAAACAGTTGAAATTTAAAGTTTCGGTTCGGTTTTTCTGTTTGTGCATGAGGAAAGAATGGCAGAGGAAAGATTGACAAAACAGATATAAAATGTGAATATGGATCGATGTTTGTAACCGGGGAGACCTAGGCTAGCATTCCGCGATCAAATCGCTAACATTTTATCCGACAGTGGTTTCAAGAGTATCCGGAACCAGTGTTTTTGTATACAAAGAGTAGAAAATATGTGGAGGAGAACACAAGGGAATTGAAGACATGTATGTATGACTGTGTATATGTATGTTTGTATGTATGTATATATATAACATATATGTAGATTGTAGGTATATATGTAAGTTTTATGGTCTTAGACACGAATGTTTCGCAAGTTTCAAGTAGAAGGGAGAAAAATTGTCTTTGATTTCTGTTTGCCTTCTTTTTAAAATTTTCTGCTCTTCAGCAGAACTGTTTTAAAGATCGGAATAAAAACTGAGCCTGAATAAAAACTTGCGACCAAGGTTAATTTTTCATCCAAATGTATTCAGGTGCTTAGGAAAAGGTGTAAGAGGATGAGATACTTTCGTATTTCAACCTTTACCGTTTACTTTGGATTCGATAGACTAACAATTTCCGAAACGCCAATCAATTTTAATTAACAATCATCAATCAATCTCATTAATCGTCTCTTGTCTCTCTCTACAAAACAGCTGTTTAACGTGATTTCGGTTAAAAGATTAAAAGCCAACTCTTGCTAAGCAGCTAATATAAACATTGCAGTCGTAAATTAAAAGTGGTTGACTTTTCGGAAACTGCCTGTAATTTTTTTTTCTCTTGAACCATGCAAGTGGTATTTGTGCGCGTCGACATTTTTTTTAAACTACCACCGGATTGGAATCGCGGCCTCACACTGAGTAGATCCGGCGAAAGAAACTCAGCGGGCTTGTCTTTTTTCAATAATAATATATACAATATTAACTAGATTAAAAATATAAATTACAGTCTTACTTTAACTTAAATAAAAGGTACAACAAATCACATTACAAAGTGTAGTGGGAGATTGAAACCTCTATCCCTAAGCATGTTCATCTTCCAAATACTCTGAGACCGTATAATAGCCTTTTTGACATCATTTGGCTTTTATACATTTTTAAACTTATTTAAAGATAGATCTCTAATACCAATGGGCAACTTATTGTAGAAACATACACATTGACCCAAAAAGGATTTACTAATTTTATGGAGACGAGTTTTGTATACGACTAGATTACTTTTATTCCTCGTATTAATGTCGTGAACATCACATTTTTTTGTAAACATATAAAGATTTTTTAACATACATTAAATTCTCATAAATGTATTGAGAACTGAAGGTTAAAATATTTATTTCTTTGAATTTTTCTCGGAGGGAATCCCTTACTTTAAGATTATAAATAGCTCTAATAGCTCTTTTCTGTAATACAAATAAGTATTTATATGTGCAGAATTTCCCCAAAGAAGTATCCCATAAGACATTAAACTATGAAAATAGCTAAAATATACTATTCGGGCCGTTTCAACATCTGTTAATGTTCTTATTTTTTACTGCAAATGCTGCTGAACTAAGCCTATATGCCAGTTTCTCAATTTGAGGGCCCCATTGTCATTTATTATCAATTGTGATGCCTTAAAAGACAGTGGATTCAACCAAATGTAACTTTCACAAGTTTTATTCTCTTCACTTATATTTTCTTAAAATCAATCAACAATTTCAAAATAGATATTGAACGGAAGAATTTCATACATAACTGGCTGTCGTCCGAACTTCGTTCCGCTCGTTCTGTTGGTACGAAAAACTTAAAATGTTTTTCCTAGTTGCCTCGCAGGTTTTCCTTTTGAACCTTCCCTGGATTTCCATAAATAATTCAAAACCGAAATTAGCTTATTCTGTCGAGCTGTTTTCGAGATTTGGCGACACTCACGAACAGCAATGGATTTTTATACTCGTATACTTAGCGGTCTTAGTTGTTTGTCTTAGTGTTCTTTTTTTATTTTGAGCCTTCCTTGGACTTTCGCAAATAATTAAAAACCAAAATAAGTCAAATAGGTTTAGCTATTCTCAAGTTTTAGAAAGACAAATAAACAGCAATTGATTTTATATGTAAGAAAGAATATAAGATATTTTTATGTTACGGCCTGTAGCATTTTTGACTTATTTCCTAAATCGGTACCAAATAAATAAGAAAAAAGTCTTCCAACATATGGCTTTTAACACTGTTGGTCCGGGCTCCTTTGCAGAATAGACCATCTGCCTTCCTGTGCCAGGCAGCTCGTAAAAGGCGAGAATAGGCTTACCGTCACTAATACCGTGACATCTGACTAGGTGATAGAGTTTCGCAGGGATTCACCCGAATTGGTACCACTGCCTTACCTATTCCTGCCGCCATAACGTCATGACTTGTTTCAGCTTGGAGGCTTAGGTAGCCGGTAAACTTACTTTTGCTCGAGGCCTAACATCCCGGCCTCAGGTTGGCAACGCACCATTACCACCTTCGTTGTCTCTAGGCGGCGGGAATTTCTTACCATCAGGAATTCCGTCTGCCTGTTTGCTTTCCAATATCATAAAAAAAATACTTAAATAAATATTTTTTTTAAAAAGAAATACCCAATACATTTAAATTTTTACAACTAATTAACCAGATTTGATTGTAAGATTTTTATTCGGTAGTTTCTATTAAAATACTATTTAATGAAGTTACTTTCTTTTATGTTTCAATGAAAGAGGGAAAGAGTACCCTTAAGAGGCTCGTGATTCTTGAAAAATTGGATGGCTCGCAACAAATGGCCGGGAGATAGTACCGCGAAGAAAGGTTGCGTCCTCTTTCAGATTGCCCTCCATCCCCAAAGTTCAAATATACCAAACAATTGGATTACGTAACCTGCTTGTCGATGGCTATTAATAAGGGACATCCACTACGTTAAAGTATTTTCAGAGGCGTTTACATCTTTATTGAAGTTATACTTCTTTTGGCGCGTTAGGAAAAAATGATGAGGGTAAATTTTTACGATGCGCGCGCACACCGTCACGAGAAACCGACACGATGAAGTTAGCTATGAAGTTAGCTATAGATAACATTTTAATTTTTAAAAAGATTTTTATCTTATTACGCCGAAGAAGTATAACTTCTAACCCGTGTACATAAGTACACACACTTTTTTTGTTTGTAAGAAACAAATTTCGAAACTGAATTATACTAACAACAGTTTGAGCTGAAATTTGTCATACATTCGTAACTTTCGACAATGCAATGTTGCGGTATTTGTGAGCTCATGCTGACAGAATGTTAAATACGGAAGGTTGCGTTAAGAACTTTTAAAATATCTGACATACCTCCTGTAGAAAGTATTTTTGTATTTATGTCCACCGCTGGGCATAACTGTGCAGCTGGGCAGCGGGAGAGGGGTCGCATTCCACAGCACAGCACAGTTAAATTGTACGAGTTGTAATTGTGAAGGACAACTTGATTTGAAAGAAAAGCTTATTTATTACTTACTACACGGGCGTATCAGCTATAATTCCTATTACTCTGTTATTGTAGCGCGACTCTACGACACTGCTACATGCTACGTCGACCTATCCATTTTGTGCTACGGCTTTGACGATTCAACCCCGACTAAACGGGTGTTATAAGTCTAATGTGTTTATGTGTGTCTGTGTCTGTCTG
>NJDC01004964.1:821-13727 GCA_002245475.1 Calephelis virginiensis
GATTTCACCGAACGATACCAGGACATTTTGAACTTGGAAATACCAGACTGGGTGTTAGATCCGTTTTCAAATGTCAACACAGCAATGTCACCTCAGCTGGAAGAAGAGCGTATAGAATTGACAACAAACGAGGAAATAAAAATCAAGTTCAAAAATGGTTACCAAGAATTTTGGCTACAAAAACCGATCCCGCAATTGTGCAAAAAAAATATTCAGGGTGGATTGTAGTCAATCATTCAACGATTCTTGATAGCATTCCCATCGTCATATTTGTGTGAACGTGGATTTAGTGCTGTGACAACACTGCTTACTAAAAAAAAATCGTTTGCTTGTTACCGAACGTGGCGACTTGCGACTGTTTTAGAGTAAATTGGAACCTGATATTAACAAACTTATTAAACAGCATCAGTTTCATCCATCACATTAGTTTTTATATAAGGATTGATTATTTTAGTTATATTTTTAATAAAAGATACTCTGTTTTAATACCATAAAATTGCATTTCAATAATCATTGGCAGGTGGAACCCGTAAGAATTAACTTGAGACCTAAGCGCCGTTGTATGTTACCTACTGCGCTCAGGTTTTAAGTTGCGGGTTATAGTAAAAGTTTCGTTAAGAATTCTCCGTTACTATACATTATATACATATATAGTCACAATAATTAATTAAACTAATTTGAAGTTATGGTGGTTTTTAAATAGGTGAAAAAAGGGGGGCGCTAAAAAAATATTTATTCTCAAAGTGGGCAGTAGACAAAATAAGTTTGGGAACCACTGACTTAGAATATGGAAGAACAAAAGCAATAATTCGAGAGAAAGCAAATTTATGTAGAAGCTATACGAGTACATATTTATATTTTATATATATGCATATATACGTTGTAAGCAATAGTTCCAGCGTTGCGCAGTAGATGGCAGTGATCAACCACATTAGCTGATGTCTCTAAGACCTACGAGGGTGGATCCAAAAGTTCTAAGCCCGACCAAGAAAATGAAAGAAAAGTGGGTCTAAATTTATTTTTATTTTTCGACATAGTCTCCATCTAGCATAACACTCTTCTTCCACCTGACCTGCAACTTGTTTATCCCCTCGAAAAAAAAAAGATTCCGGAAGGTCGGCGAAATAGTCGTTTACTGCGACTATCATCTCATCTTTGGTTGAAAATTTCGAGCCACCCAAGTGTTTTTTTTAAATTTCGAAATAAATGATAATCCGAGGGGGCTAAATCCGGCGAATAAGGTTGGTGGGGCAGCAATTCGTAGCCACAATCTTGGATTACAGACATTGTTTCAACCGAAGTGTGAACACGTGCATTGTCTTGATGAAACAAAACGCAACATTCCCGGCCTTTTTTCTTTTATTTCTTCCCGGAGTCTTCATAAAAGGTTACAATAATAACTAGAATTTATAGTTTGACCTTTCGGTAAATAATCTACAAAAATAATGCCCTTCGCATCCCAAAAAACAGAAGCCATGACTTTATTAGTCGACAAAACGAACTTAGCCTTTTTCGGTGTAGGAGAATCTGATCTTTTCCACTGTTTGGATTGTTGCTTTGATTCAAGAGATACAAATCAATTTATATAAAACAAAGTGGTAAATCGTTTTAGCTGTATATCCATTTTGAAAAGTTACTGCACATGAGCTATGACTTATTGGGTGCGGAACTGAATGCATATAAGCACCTAAAAGACACAAAGTATATTAATAATAAGCAATTGCCGCTTTCCAACAACGCTTTCCCCGTGTTGGTCTGGGCTCCTTTGCAGAATAGACCATCTGTCTTCCTGTCAGGCAGCTCCTGAAAGGCGAGCATAGGCTTACCATCACTAACACCGTAGGATCTCACTAGGTGGTAGAGCTTCGTAGCGACTCGGTAGCACCACCTTACCTATTCCTGCCATCATAACGTCGTTCGAAGGATAAAGTAGCTGGTAAAAGTAATAATATTTAATATTAATATGGAATTATGGACTCTGGACTCAATCAACCAAAAACGGATGCAACACACTCATGTAGTAATATTTTAATACAATAAAAAAGAAACCTCGCAAAGATGTTTTGAACTTTCAGCCGTTCGTTAGCCAACCACGTTAAAATTTGGCTTAGCAGTAGTTCTCCCAGGAGGCTAAATAATCTACAGACGCGGGCGAAGGCTGGTCTACGATATATTGATGTAGGTATATTATGTAATAAAAAATTTACTAAGTTCATCATATCCGAAAGCACACCTCGATTTTAGTTTTTCAATCATATATTTTATCACCATAAAATGTTATATGGTATGGTATTTTATGATATGGTATGGTGATTGGTACAAAATTAAAAACACAACATTAAAAGCAACAAGAAAACAGCCACAACAAACTTAAGAATATGAAATAATAACAAAAAGATAACAGAGAAATTTGAAAATTTAAATTTTCGGAAATGTCACATTTGACAAGAAAGTATAAAAAGATGGGTGCACAGAACAGCTATTGTACTCCGATAACAAATCATACAAATTCTGTGGGTTCGAAATATCTTACAGCGCCACCTATTGGTTCCCACAAACATTGTGCAACTTGGATTATTTTTATTATTTTATTTTATTATACTTGTGATTTTTGATTATTATTGAATACATTTTTACACGTGACGATATGTTTTTTTTATGATATATGTATTTTTTAATAAATAATATAATTTTAGAAATTATTTTGCCAATCAAGAAAGTATTTAGCATGTTTCTTACCGTCTTAATAAAAATATTTTTTAAGAAATCAACAAAAAGGCTAAATCTATTTATTTGGTAATAATTTCTGAATCATAACATGATGTTTGTGGTTTAAATGTTATAGAAAACAAAAACATGATTTTAAATACCATCGATTTTAATCTAATAGTTAATGCCTATATAGACATTCGGTAACCAATTTTTTTGCGTGTATGATGTACAGAAAATCGTCCATATCAACCTGCCTCCATCTTTAAATATTTACACCT
The DNA here is from genome assembly GCA_002245475.1 of Calephelis virginiensis. Lineage (NCBI taxonomy): Eukaryota > Metazoa > Arthropoda > Insecta > Lepidoptera > Riodinidae > Calephelis > Calephelis virginiensis. Next base: position 3,812 of record NJDC01004964.1, read on the forward strand.
GTTATTATTATGATATTTAAAATAAAAAACTTAAGGTTATTTAATTTTCAAGAAGATCATTAGTGATGTACGATATATGCATTTGTGTTTTGAATGTCGACGTAGTTTTATCAGTATGGGTGCTTATTAAATTTATTTCAGTCTTTATTTAAAACTACTGTGTATGAGCAGAGATTATTATTATTTAACATCTCTGATATTAGTATCACCGGCTAACACGATATAGAAGGGTTAGTGTTTGTGTAATTCTTCCAGGGATAATATTATTTCTTCATATATCAGTCTGTAATTTTTTAACTTTTTTACTATTATTTGGTATAGATTACGTTCGGTAAGTTACGTGTCGAAACCTTGACACTTTTGGTCTAAAAAGTGTTTTCAAAGTTTTTATACGAATAATTTACAACGACATTAGCGAGTATAAACTTAACAAGACGTATACTCATCTTAATGGCTCTGTTTCGCAAATTGCAAAATATATACTTTTTAAAATTATTTCCGAATTTAGCAACATATTTTTATTTTTTATGAGTTTTACTCCATCTCTCGGGTCCCATAGAAATTAATGAAATAGTCTATAGGTAAGGAACAATGTCGATATTACCTGGATGTGTGTGACACGAGATTCAAAATTGACAGTAATCATCACTATTGATAATATACTATAATCATCACTGTAGTCTTTGATCTTCGACGTCATAGTCAGATGTCATTTTGACTCCGTTATCTGACGATAGAGTCGCTACTGTTCATACAATTTTGACATTATTTTGACTGTGCACCCATTGGGTAGGCCACGAACTTTTGGATCTACCCTTGATCCACCCTCGTTTTTATTAGCAATAGCAAAAATAATTTTGTTTGATTGATGATTTGTAAGAAAAAAATATTACCGCAGTAATTAATACAATGAAGTTTATATTTATGAACCGATCGAACAATATTATGGTGTACAAAATCAGATTACAATTTTGTAGTAACTGTAGTAATCAGAAGACAGCACTGTTTTGTTGCCCACTAAAGGCTGATTTTACCGACCATATTGAATTGAAAACCAAATATAGTAAAACTAAGTTACTAACGTTATGATTCTGTTAATACTCGTAAGCTACTGCAATTAAAATTAATATTGACAGAATTCTCATTTTCTACGTATCTGCTTACTATTTAAAATATTTTAACAATAAAATATTTACAAATGTTTTCAGCAACGAAATTTTTATAAACTAGAATTGGCATAACTGACGCTCTTTGCAATAATCTCAACATATTTTTACGTTGATCTCGTTAAAAGTAATCAAATCAATGCTAACTTGATTTACCGTAATCAGTTCGGTTTTATGAGACTTCAGACGGTTAAAAGACGGTGATATTTCAAGTAATGTATTGATATCATTTACTGTACTTATGTTAGTTATGAATTGAATGAAGACCGCCTATGATTGCGCTTGAAAGACCTTGAAAGAAGTATCCCTTACTTTAATTCTAAGCACACATCCACAATCTGGGTACAACTGTTATATACTTAAATTAATTCTAAGCACACATTCACAATCTCTGTACAACTGTTATATACTTAAAAGACGGCTGTTGGTTACCTTAAGTTTACATATGACACAAGATTTAAAAAAAGTTATAAGACGATTTAAGTTTTTTAAATTGCTAACAAAATTGCGTATTGAATGTCTAATTTTTTTTAGTGTCTTTTGACCTTTTTCCAAAATTTTGTGAAATATTGTTACAAGTTATAAACTACAATAACACGCTGTAATTGCTACTTATTTTCAAGATGAATCGTCTATCAATGTCTAATGAAGGCTGCCTCCCTAACGATTTAACGCTGACTGCAATACTAAAGATAGAATGTTAAATTCAGACTATAAAGTTTTAATAAGTACAAGTCGGTAACAACTATATTTTATTAATTTCATTCAGAGTTTTATGTATGAATACATTAGTAAGTTTGAATGTTTTAAAATAATATTTTCTTCATAATCATAACACACATAAAGCCGAAACTCTAACATACATAGCCTATCAATCCTATTATATTTCAATATGTTTCGGCTCGACTAGCTTATATCAGTTTTTAACTGACTGAAAAAAGGAGAAAGCTGCAGATTATACTCCTGTACATATATTTTCAAAGTCAATGAAAAAGTTCTAAACCATTTTTGTATCATAATTGGCCCGGGAGAATTAATTAGTCTTATCGCGAATCTGTTTACACGGATCTACAAGGCTAGTGTTTAAGAGTTTCGAGCCGAGCAAATTGTTGTTGGATTGATCCGTAAAAAAAAACAAAAATTTTAACCTACTAACAATTTAGATCAGGTAAATAATACTAAGTTGACCGAAAAAAACTATTTTACTCACTAGTTTTTGTTGTTTACTTCTACTTAACCCTTAAAAAGTATAGACATAGTGATAAATGTAAAATTTATTGTATACGATATTCTAAATATCTTAATAAGAAACCCAGATTATTAAAAAGTTTAAATGCAAGAGCCCCAATATTACTTACACTACCGACAAATATCGACGATCGTGTGGACGCGCCATCGATCATGGCCCGAATTTCCTTTGATGATTGTCCGAAAAACCGACACAACGGCGATCACGCTCGATTACAATCCATCATGGCCGCTCACAGACAATTACGCCCTCTACACAATCGTGAACGTCTGTCATGAGCCATCATGGCCCATTGTGTGGAGGCAGTGTAAGAATATACTTTGGCGATGCCAGTGCAATAAGAGCAACGGCGTCGTATTGGATATGCTTACGGACAGGTTAGACCTCAGCCTGGTAGCTACCTCTGAGCCTACCAGATATCCTTACTTAGACGAGGATCATAGCATCCATCACAGTCCCAGTACAATAGACATAGCACTGCTACGCGGCGTATCTCTTCAGGTACGCTCCGTAGAAGTGCTACACGAACTAGACTCCGATCATAGGCCCGTAGTATTTAAACTAGGACCCGATGATCCCTCCCTGTTGGTAACCAAAACCAAACAGTTGTAGATTGGAAAAAAACTCGACATAAATAATAATATCCAGTATCTACAATCCGAGCTCCTCGAAAAAATTCCTGACTTAATAAACACAGTCGAGGAAGCTAAGTTCGCCACTAGTCTACTGTGTCATTTTAGGTAGGTACTCTTACACCAGTATTGGCATTAATCGATTAATTTTTCAAGCGATCACTTAGTTTGATTAACTTTATTCGAAATAAACTTAATCGTGATTAAATTAATTGCAATTAAAATATTAATCGTTATCGCGATTAATAAAATTACGCTTATTACGTTAATTTGATTAAGCAGATTAAAGTACTTTTGATGACTTTGGATGACAGACATTTTCTTAGTCTACGTTTGAAGCCAAAATCTTATTAGCACAGAAATACGTACACTTTGGGTGAAAACTTGTATTCTGTAAAAAGTTATAATTTGTGTAAATATCTACCATTTAAGACTTTTATGACGCGGACCAGATGCGATACACAAAGTTGAATTTGGTTATTATTGGAGCTACAAAATAGTTTAATAATTTCCCCAATTTTTCGGGGGGAAAATTGTAATTATTGGATTCTGTAAAAATTAAATAATTTTGGCAATTATAATTAACTCTCCAGTTCTTATTTTTGGTTATTTAGTTTCATTTATTCATGACACAAACATAATAAACTAAGTACAGGTATACGTTATTAAAAATGTTATATTTCCTTTACAAATTTATCCCACATATTTTAAAACCTCAGTATCTAGAAATGATGACCTTTTCTGTATCTTAAATATACTGACCAATTATTTGGGTTAATCATTGGGTCGTTATACGGACTTGAGGGTGCTAAAGTCAATTTTATGACCTTGAAATTATTTAAATTACGAATATTTATGCAACAGAGCCTGACCAAATTCTGGAATCTGCTGACCAATTATGACCTTTTAGTGAATCTTTTTAGAAGGTGCCAGCGTCTAGGAGCCGGTGCGCGGTCTCCCTGGCGTAGGTAGGAGGACCTAGCCCCATCTGTCCCTGGGCGGACGACGGTAGAAGCTATCCGACCGGTCCTCCGAGGGTGGTTGCAGTGGCGATTCTCGGTCACCTATGCGCTTTCCGGGCATGGACGCTTCGGAAAGTATCTGCACACGATTGCGAGACGAGGCGACCCCCACCTTCCGGTGTCCCACACGCTAAGGAAGTGCGTTCCCTGGGAATCACAGTGGCGTATTCTCTCAGCTGTCGTTGGTGAGGGCCTGTCAAAGAAGTATGTAAAGCTAGAAAGGCAAGTCGGCGGAATCACTCGTATTATATCTCAAAATTTAGGGCTCATTTAGTGCTGATAACAAATATTTGGTGCTGTGATAGGGGGACTAAAAAACACTGCTAACTTTTCATTAAGCTAGCAGTGTACCATTGGTGACCGCGTTATGATTCAGTTGGAGCGAGAGGTACATCAGCTAATAATTTAGTGCTCAATTAGTGCTGCCTGTACAAGCAAACAGATTTTTTTTTAATTTTAGTTTTTAAGTCTAGATAACTGCTGACATAACGATACGAGCAATCATAGTGCTCCCTATAAAAAAATATTTTTACAAAAATCTTTTGCTGTGTGCTGCTAGCACTAATTCAGCACTAAATGGTGACGTCTTTTAATTCAATTAGTTTCCGTTTTAGAGTCTTCGTCTAGTTCTCAAAACTGCTGGCGTCGTTATATTAGCAGTAATTGCTTTGAAAAAAAAAAATTAACACACACACACACACACAGCGGCTACATCGCGAGAAGAGTCAGAGTAATTTCCTGTGACCTCATAACGTTGAGATCTGATGAAAACTCGATATTTCCAATACAGAATAATACCAATAACGATTCGATTTTTGAAAATTTTCGATTTTTTTAGCGGGCAGTTGAAAAAATGATATTTTAAAAAAAAAATCTGGGTTTACCGGTAGCATTAATTGATCACTAATTAGTAACTTTTATCAATTTCACCAATACCGATTTTAAAGTCATCATTCAGCTCTATGATTGATCGTATCGTTATATCTATACTTAAAAACTGTTTTTTTTTAAAAAAAACTGTATGCTTGTACGGGCAGCACTAATTGAGCACTAAATTATTAGCTGATGTGCTTCTCGCTCCAATTGTATCATAGGTCACGAATGGTACACTGCTAGCTTAATGAAAAGTTAGCAGTGTTCTCATTTTTAGTCACATTATCACAGCACCAAATATCTGTTACCAGCACTAAATGAGCACTAAATTTCGAGATATAATACGAGTGGTTCTGCCGAGTTGACCTTTCTAGCTTTACAGACGTCTCTCAAAGCCATGCTCGGTAGTGACAGGTCCTGGCAGCCGGAGGTCTCCTTTTGCGAAGAAGGCATTGCAAGAGAAGATCGCGGAGAGAGCTCGGAAGGACGATCCCACCTCAGCCCTGCTTCGGTACAAGCTGATCAGAAGCAAGAAAGCGGTACCTTCGTCTTTTAAGCACCTCTGAAGCGAGGCTGCAGGTCGGGGGACTCTCCAGCGACACGCCTTCAATGATCGGATCCGCTCTTTTTTCAGCGTGGGAGGGGGCCCGATGAGGACCGGGCCATAGCCGCGGAGTGCGATGGTGAATGCGAAAACCGCCCGGTTAGGATCAAATGGGGTCGCATCTCGCTCCTACCCGGCCGGCTATTTAAAAAAAAAGTACCTACTTGGCGTACTCGGGACCTAATTCCCACAATAAGTAATAGTTCAATAACACTTCAGGTTGCCTTTATTCTTAACACAAACAAACTCTTGTAACATATTTTTTGGATTAACAGCAATTTGGATTGGATTAAACAGACCAGTTATTAGAAATTAAGGGTGATAAAAAATAGCTGTAAGGAAAACCAAACTGTATGTCTTAATTTTATTTGGTAAAGCATAACACAAAATAATGTTCTATATACGACATAAAAAGGCACTCGTGATAACTCTGTACTCTTAAATATTGTACTTTAAAATATTCCTATTTTTATGAACTATCAAAAAATATATTATAGGAATGTCCACAAATACTGTTATGAAAACCATTAAATACTGCAATGTACATCTGCCACACCAGTCTTAATTTACATGGGAATGCTTAAATAAATAAAATAATTTCATCTAACTAAACATCTTAAATCACAGCTTAAAATTTTACTATTAAATAGGTGTTAAATCAATCTCATTTCACAATCTTAAGCATTTATCGACTATCAAAAGTAATACTTTTTAAGACTGTTTTGTACAAGCCGTGCCCTCACCATTTCGTATCAATTACTTACAAGGCGTGTCGACACTGATAACAATTATTTTATTAATTTTGGAAAACTATTCTCATTCGTATTATTTAATACATATTTTACTTCAATTTAATTAAAATCATGGCTATTTTTATCTCTATTCTTTGAACTAGAATCCTCCTGGGTAGTTGTTCTGCTAAACGGCGATAAATCTACCACAACAAAGAACATTTAAATCGGTACAGCCGTATTTATGTTACAAGTGACGTATTATTTAAATAAGTATTTGCAAAAATATCAATAAATATGACACGGATTGCACAAAAATATTAAATTCCTTACATTTGTCAAAATAAGATTGGAACGTATTTCAACAAATTAAATAATGTATAAAAATATTTAAAACATACTGGCAAAAACGGAATGAGTGCATATATCTATACATTTCGCAAGTATATCCACATTGATATAATCTACGGCTACGTTGTGTACTTCTTAATCACAAAAAAATCTAAAAAAAACTAATTTACGTTCAAGTGAAACCAACAATTTGTTCCGTAAAATACCTGAATTATTTTTCAACCAACAAAATTTGAATTCATCAAAATTTAAAATAACATCGACTAATACGAAAATGTAACTGATTTGTTATTTTCTGCGTTTATGGAACGCGACGATGTTTTGTATTATTTAATTTCACCACTATCATAGTATTACATATTATATTATGTTAGTGGTACCACTAACATAATATATGTAAAAAACAATTGAAATTTCACGTCATTTCTGACGAAATATCTGAGCCCCTTACAGTACTTTGAAAGTATTGTACGCTGTCACATATTTCGTTTGCTTGATGTACGAGGTTTTTGTATGGTAAAAATAATTAAACGCTTTGAAATTCACTAAAACACCATCTGTGGATCTTTTAAATGTAACTCGTATTGCACTACGGTGTATCTTGTCAAGGCACATTAGAAAGGTTTTGTTTTTCGATTTTATATATAATGTTGTATTTGCAAATCGTCCTCAATTATGCTCTTCATTTTACTACCTGAAAGTAAACAATATAGTTCTATGAATAGTTATAGTATTGTGTATTCAATGTGTGAATTAAATATTCAAATAAAAAAAAGTAAGGACCAGAACACATTGTCCAAGCGGTACTACCTATTTTGATTATGGTGACATATTGTATGATTTTTTAAAGACAACATTTACACATTCATAAATTAAGTAAGATTAAGTTATTTGACCTCATTGGTCTAAGGTACAAGCCTAAGTCCACCGACGGAAGCGGGCAGGCGTTTGTATAAAGAAAATTTAGATAGAACAATTAGAATTTCCGAGTTTAGGTATTTATTAAATTTGTTCTGGTATCTGTTTCAGTATTTTTATGTATTTAGAGTCGTCAACTAACACCCATAACACAAGAATATAGTTTGTTAACTCTAGGGGTAGATTTAATTTGTGTAACTTGTCTTAGGATATTTATTGTAATTATTTAGTATTATTTTTTAACTTTTGTTTAAGGGACACGAATAGATTAAATTATTTAAATTAAAATTAAATATATGTTAAACATTATCAAAAAAACACAATGAGACAATACAGAAAATCGTAACAATTCGGATTAAGAAAAGCATATTTGTTAAATCTGAAAATGATTTTTTGAAACAAAAAAAAAAGTTGAAATTCCAGAAATCGTTTAATCGTTTGTTTCCCTTACATTTTAAAAAAAAAGACGGGTTGCACTACGGGGGTGCCGGCAGAAGTAAAAACTTGAATATTAACGTTGTGCATTTTTGATATTTTGGTTGAAATGGTTGCAATGGTTAGGGAATAATTTTGCACGAATTGCTATAATTGTCAGTATGAAAGTTCTTTCATCTATGTGGTATAATACAAGTCTTGTGCTTAATCGGACATATTTCGGCTCGCACTGTAATCGTACAATCCGAAAAAAATACTAGTACACCTTATAGTATTATTAGAACCTGCCTATTAGTACTCTGCCATCATCTGTCATGTAAACCATGAAACTTCAGTACGCCACCAACTAGTACGGCCACTTCATAATTTACTTCGGCAAATTAAAAGAGCATTAATTTTGAGATAAAATATGATGAAATATATTATTTATCTAATTGATATTATATCTTGATATTATTTGTCCAATTCTAACACATATTCTAAACCAATCAATCACCACTGAAGCTTTTCCCACGTCCCGGAAAAACGAAAAAATTATTCCGCTTCCTAAGAAATCAAATCCTGTTGCTCCATCTGACTATCGACCAATTTCTATTCTACCATTCCTGTCTAAGGTTTTGGAGCGGTTAGTTCACCATCACTTTTCTTCCTTCCTTAACTCCCAAAATTTATTGAGTGTTCTTCAGAGCGGTTTCCGCCCAGGGCACAGCACGACCACTGCTCTAGTAAAGATTACGGATGATATTCGTTTCGCATCGCGGGCATCAAGATGCTAACAGTGTTAACTTTACTTGACTTTAGTAATGCCTTCAACTCTGTGGATCACGACGTGCTATTGGCGGTATTGGGAAGTTTCAATTTATCTCCTGCTTCTGTTAACTGGTTTCGCAGTTATCTACAGGGACGGAGGCAATTTGTTCAAGCGGGCGAAACTATGTCATTGTGGTCCATTCTCACTAGCGGTGTGCCTCAGGGTGGAGTTTTGTCCCCTCTCTTATTTTCATCTTTCATTAATTCTGTAACTCAGTCCTAATGCTCTGTTTTCCACCTTTATGCAGATGATCTTCAAATCTACACGCACTCTCGTCTCTCAGAACTTCACAACGCCATTAACCTTATTGATAGTGATTTGGTCAGTATCGAAAAGTGGAGTAAATCTTTCGGTCCTAAACTTAATCCAATCAAGACTCAGGTCATTGTTATTGGTAGCCCCGGACTTATAAATAAAATAAATTGGTCTACAGAGGGTGTACATTAGATTAAATAATGTCATTATCCCTTATAGTAACTCCGTAACATTATATTAAATAATGTCATTATCCCTTATAGTAACTCTGTTAAGAATCTCGGTGCTTTTATAGATAATACTCTTTCTTGGACTAAGCAACTACAGGAGGTCAGTAGAAAAAACGTTCGTTCTTGCCATGTCTGTACTTGATAATATACCCGATACAAGTGCTGAATAGCAGATGTCGATGTTGGAGGAAGACAAGATAGCTGCACTTGCTTCTTGTTTCGAGTATTTTTGACAAATGTTAAATATTTGTACTTATCAATACAATTGATTTTTATTGGAGCTCCATAAACTGCAAGAAGAAATCGTCGCTGATGTGTGCACATTATATATAATGTGAATCTTAGAATCGTGATATCTGAGGAACGGTAATATTTATAGGGACCATTTATGTAGAGAATTTTGAGATCTGAAAATTTGGTCCGACCTATTTTTTCAAAAAAACTTAATATTAACTTAATTGAGAAAAACTCAAAAAATCTAAAATTTTGACCTTTGACCCCGAATAACTTCTGAAGCACTTATAGGACAGACGGGGACTTTTAAAATTTTGATTTTTATAGTAAAATAAAGGTCTTGACCAAAATTCAGCTCTGTCGGAATTTTTGTTCTTTCATTAATGTTTTCAGGTCTAAATTGAC